>JAACJT020000686.1:5089-18218 GCA_009936485.2 Gymnarchus niloticus | reverse complement strand
GAGACATGCTGCCTGATAACCCAGAACTTTATACCAGTAGTCATGATGCTTGCTAGCTAAAACCATGAAACTCGAGACATGCTGCCTGATAACCCAGAACTTTATACCAGTAGAGTGAGCTACTACTGGCTCGGAGCAAGACCACACACCTGGCTCAGTTAGCGGGTTGCAATTCTAAAAAGGTGTGACAGTTGTACCCTTTCACGCTGGACTGTCTGTAGCTGTCAGCTGGAATTCTTTCATTCTTTTAGCCCACTTCGTAGCAAAGTCAGCCGGAACCTCCATAGAAATCCTTAGCGGAACATTTTGCTAACACTAATGCTGAATTCACTGTGCCCTTACCTAATCTGGGACCTGCGAGTACACGAAACAACAGTATTAGGTTGCGATTAGTCCGGCCACACGTATGACATTTGTTAATCGGTTATTTTCCTTTAAATTAAATGTAGAATATGTTGACCAAGGATTTAGTAAACTTCACAAGCTGCCCACTTCAAGGCTATTTTTTTTTCTTGCCAGAATGAAGCTCCTTTTGTTCTGCAGGTATGAGGGATCCTGAACCACATGTAGTGACTGAACCTCCCACTATGCAGATGTGAAACGTAAAAGGGAACTCAAAATCCAGTTACGACAAATATAGGAAGGTTGGATAAAGTGTACCATTCAGTATTTTGTGCCCTCCATCCATTCACTCATTTTTGAAAAGAATTAGAGCACTTCTTTTCTGCTCGGCTTATTTTTTATGAGACGTGACAGCTTTGCTCCAGAGTTCACAGGTTAGCGTGAGGCCTAGCAGTCTGTACTGCTCCAGAAATGCTTAGCGTTTCATCTCTCGAAGAAGTAAAAATCCCCAAGTCTTAAACATCGATCCAAATTCGGCAGATTTCCTTTGGCCATGGCAGATGAACAGATCATTCTCAGCCCGCTAGGTGGCCGCAGTTATCAAGGGAGTTGCTGGACCCATCCAAATGTGCCTTGGGGGGTGTCCTTGAAACGGGTCCACTCCATAACAACAACCTCCAAAGGAAGTGAAAAGATGCCCACTTCAATGTGTCAATAAATATTTCCAGGTTGGTTGAACAGGTGGCAGAGGAGCGGCTTATGTGGAGGAACAGCGAGCACGTTCAAAGAATCTTTCTGGTGTTGTTGGGATGTTCGGGGGGGCCCTCTTCCCCTCTTCCCGCCCAGCAATGAAGCGTTTGAAGACTGACTGGTGGAAAACCCTCTCTGCTATCGGCTCTGCACCATTTCTGACAACATCTTAGGGCTGTGAGCAGAACCATATGACGTGGAGACATTGGTGCTGTATAGCAAGTTTTTTTGATAACAGTTTTCATTTTAAGGTTAAGATGATGGTGGAGGAACGTTACAGCCAGTGCGACTCAAATGAAAATATTCATGAAGACGGACATAACCAGTTAGCCATTCTAACTGGGAATGATCTCCCGTTACCACATTGCTGTTACACATTAACGTTACTTTTTAATCCCTCGTCAACTATTTCCTGCATGCTTAAGCCACCAGCTCATTTACCGGTGATATTCTTAAGTTAAAAACTAGGGCACCAGTTGGGGTGAGGGTGTCTTGGAGGAGTTCCAAGGGCCCCATGCAGGTGAAGGCCATGAAAGAGGCAATGGACGAGACCCAGTGCATCAAGCTCTCACGGGGCCCAAAATCTGAACATATTTTCAACATTTGAGCTGTAAAATCTTAGACATTTTTAGTAGAGTGTAATCTCTGGCCACCTAGAGTATGGGTCAAATCATTTTCAGTGTAATAACTGGACAGGGAACAGATCGAAGTGTGGGAGCAACAAGTTCGTTTCCAGAATCATGGGCCACAAATAGATAAAGGATCAAGAACTAAGTAAGGGCAAACAAAGGCCAAGAAACCGAAACTGAGATCCAAATCCATACTCTTAACATGGGCAGGAAATAATAAAGTCGAAGCCGGTCGTCTGTGGCAAATAAAATCCAAATACACGGCTTACAGATGGCCACAAAGTGGATACGAGGTGTAGAGGGCAAACAACCAAATCCAAAATCACAAGATGAAGTGCAAGAGAACGGGAAAAGCAGGCATGAGTCACATAGGGAGCCCAGGGTGTGGGAGGGAGTACTTCATGGTCCTTATATACCATGCCAGTAAACCAGGTTGATGAGCTACAGGTGTGCTCAGGGGAGTTCAGGGGAGGCGGAGCCAGAACCGACTGGACGTGGCTGAATGGACACTTGGCTTGATGTGGGCATGGCACGCTCTTAAAGAAACACAAGCGATAGCTAATCTATTGCAGATCCACTTTCCCTGCCAAGTACATTTCCAAAAGCAAACTTTGTACATAACTAGCGGAGGCAACAAGGTGGAATTAACCAGGGGGAAGGGAACAGATTGTGAAGAGAGCGATTGCTTTTTTCGGAAAATATTAATGTGTGACAAATGCAAGATAGCAGATAACACATCAGATGGAGATGGGGGTAGAAGATAAAAAGCCAATGCAGCATTTATTTCAGCTAGCCAATGAATAATGAGGTGGCAGAGCAGTGGGTGGCGCTGTACCCACACACCTCAGGGGTGTGAATTCACTTCCTACCATTGGCTACCAATGCTACAGGGAGCTACAGGGTAGGCATAGGATTTCTCCCGCCTTCTGCCCTGTGCTTCCTAGGAAAGACTCTAGGCTCACAGTGTAACTCTTGTCCTATGGTGTGGAAGATGGATGGATAAACAATCAGAAGTTTGTCTTCTAGCCCTATTTAACAGGACAGGTGATCTCCTTTCCGTTAGGGTCCTGTTGCTCTAGATCCAGTCCAGGATGAGGTAGTATATTTAAAGTCATTCAGACACATATGAAGGACGATTTAAAGACTAATTCACCGCAATGACCTGTGATAGGAAACTCACGCATGGGTGGTGAGGTTTGTTCTACAGGCACTCAAAACTGAATGAAAGAACCAAAACCGGGTTTAACTACAAGGAGAAAACCTGGATTTTTATTAATGATTCTGTCAATGTTGCAATGTCAGTGGATGGATAGGGACCACCAGATTTGCATTTTTTAATCATTGCAGCAGGACAAAACACCATATACAGGGCAGGTGGAGCATGGTTTGGCCAGGTAACATTGCACAGCTCTAGGAGACAATCATTCCCCTTGGCAGGTGCCCGTCTCCCCAGTGACTGATCCTGCGATGGCCTAACAGCTGACTTCCCCTCCCCCGGCTTGCTTCTGCTCCTTTATAGCTCGAAGCAGCTGATTTCCAACCTGCACCAGCTGTGGATCCTCCCAAGTTCCACACGAGTTTTGTGGAATGCAGGCCGCCAATTAATGGGAGCCATGGGCTGCGGAGTTGAGGATCAAGAGATCGGGTCGTGGTACCCTCAGATCTTTACAGCCATTAATTGTAATATGTCCTTATGTTTTCCCATGTCATTAACCCAGTAACAAAACAGCAATAAAGTACTCAGCAATGACGGCATGTGAAATTAGTTCTGTCATCATTGACAATGGTCTGCCTGTCTCACCCATTTTGTGATAACATTTACCCTCAGAAGTGAAATTCAGCATGTCCCTAACAAGTTTCACACGCAAAGATGTCTGTAGCACAGTGGCTCAAGTTGTAGCTTCATACCTTCAGTGTTGGGGGTTTTGAAACCAGGCTGCATATTTGAATCTTGAATGTTCTTTCCTTCTGTAATCCAAAAACATGCAGTAATTCTGCTATAAATGAACTGACAAACTTTATCTACCCTCGAGGGGAGATTAGCACATGCCCCGATCTGCGATCACAGTCTGTGTGCTTGTGCCCTTTGAAGGGCTGGCATCTAATCTAGGGTATCACCTGTCTGTGATTGCCTCCAGGCTCTCCATAGCCCTGTACAGGATAAGCAACCACGGAAGATGGATGGATAGCAAGGCAAACAACAAAAACACAATTTGTAGCTTGCACCTAGAAAGTAAGCGGGAAAATATCGATAGGAATGCAATCAACTTATCACAGATAAAAGGCAGAATTACTGGTGAGAATTATAAAGTTATTAAAAAGCTATACTTAGGGAAAAACATAACAAATTGGGGAAGGTCTGACAAATTTGACTGATTTAAGCAGGATTTTGTCTTTAAGTATGCAGAAGTGAAGCCTGCTGTGAACAAATGTAACTAAGTTGCACGTCCTTCCATGCAGAACGACGTACCCATCTGGAAGTGACTGTGACAAAGTTTTATGGAGGAAGGATGAAGTAATAAATTGTACCCACCAAGCTTTAGAAAGGAGCCGTTTTTCTGTCTGAATAGCAGCATAGTAGCGAGGCAACTCCTCAGTAGGATCAAATCAAATGTAAATCAGACGAATCAGAAAAGCAGGGCTGGAAAGGAGTCTTATATAAGAATCACTTTGTCTTTACAATCTTAGAATACACCTAAAGAATGGCATTTATAAACATTCGGTTTTAGTCATTACATATTTATAGTCTGAATGGGCTTCTCTTGTTTGGAAAAGTTCCTATGAAACCTGTTGGTTGCAACCTGTTACGAAATTGTGTCATCATATTCACTTATAAGTGTAAAAATCTGTTAGTCACAGAAGAATCGTGTGTTTAAAAATAGAAAAAATGCACATTATACTGTGTGGTTAGCATACTTGGTGCGTGTAGGCATTACTAAGGAGACACTGTGGTCAGAATTCTGGCGTAGTGTGTTTTTATTGGCATCCAATAATGGGGCGTCACTACAGTGTACAGCGCTGTGAAGAAGCGTATTTGCACCCTGCCTGACTTCTTGTGTTCTTACATATTTGTCACACTTCGTTGTTTCACATCTTCAAAGAAAATTTCGTGTAAGACAAAGGCAACTTGAGTGAACGGGAAAAACAGATTTTAATTGATTGTTAAATTGGAGGTAAGTGGCAACTTAGTATTGCAGGATGGATGGATGGATGGATGGATGGATGGATGGATGGATAGATAGATAGATAGATAGATAGATAGATAGATAGATAGATAGATAGTACTGTGCAAAACTCTTCAGCCACCCCTCATTTCTCCATATGTTACTTCCAAACAGCCAGACTTGTACTTTTTTTAAATACGCAGTCTTGAGGAATAGTTCTCCAGGCATCCTGAAGGACTTTAAAAGTTTTTGGCAGTCCATTGTGGCTGTATGGTGGTGGGATGTTGGAAAGAGGATGGAAAGATTATAGGAGGTTGTTCTGTTGTTGTGTAAGGCTACAGTGATGAGGGAGTGGCTGCAAACCTGATTATTCTTTAACAGCCAAGTGGTTGTGGGGGAGAGGGATGGGGAAGGCGAAGGCAGCAGGCAAATTTGGAGAGCGGAGATGTGGGTTGGAAGATAGGAGACACAGGGTAGGCTGGGGTGTCCAGGGAGGACTGAGCAGGGGGGCATCTGTCAGACCTGTTAAAAATCTGCTGTTGTTTGTTGGCCTTATCTCTATTAACCTCTGATGTTTCACATCCGGTGGGTTTGAAGCCTGTGATGTTCTCCAGGCCTTTCAAACCTTCCCACATATTCTTTTCTCCCTATTTCTTGTGGGTCTTTGGCCTCCTTGAACTTCTTCTGCTGCTTGAAAGCTCTCCTTTTCTGATTAAGCAATGTCCTGTGATCACTGGTGATCTACATTTGCTATCGGAAAAGCAACGTACAATCCTGGTAGGTGCAACGGTATCCAGGCAGAAACCGATACAGACTGTAACGCAGTCTCTCAGTCCATTTATATTCATACCGTGTGGTTCACACAACATCCAATCTTTAACCTCAAAGCAGTCCCTCCGAATCTCAGTGGCCCCTGGTATCCAGTGTTTATACGGTGTTAAGTCAATCAGAAATACTGCCTTGGAATCTGGTCACTGAGCTGAACTAATAAAACAAGCTGACTGTTGCCTTGCAGCCTCTGACTTGAATTTGTCTGACATGCTGAAATTATCAGTCCCAGAGCTGAACTGGTCAAACATGCTGATACCAAGCAAGCAGCCTCTGCACTGAATCGATCAGATATACTGAACCTTGGTGGTCCTGGAGTTAGACAGGGTAAAAATGCTGCTGTTTGTGCCAGTGGGTATCGCTAAATCGGCCATAAGCCAATCCTCTGTGACATCATAGCCCAGGTGAAGAGTAAGAAGAAGAAGAGGAAAAAATAAGAAGTCAGAAAGTTAGATCTAGAGTTAAGAGTAAGAAATCTCAGAGTGATCAGAACAGCATTAAATTAACTAGAGATCATCATGAGTGTTCTAAAATTGCTGTTCAACTGAAACAAAATGGAGACAAAGTTTGAGTATTTTTACAAAAGAGCTGAGAAAGATCTCCATCCCTCCATTGCCTTTGGATTCCATTGTTAGGTGAGAGGGTGGTGCTTACACCAGCAAGCACGGGATATGGGACCCCCAGGAAAGCCATACCGTCACGCATGCTGCGGGCAATCCGGAGATGCCAGTTTACCTAACCGCATGACTTTGGATTGGAGAGGAAACTGACACGAGCCAAGGAGAGAGCATGCAGACTCCACACATGTAGGATGAGACCCCCCTGGTGGTGTCTGCCAAAAGTGATACTCACTGAACCACACTGCAAGCATATCGTCAATGTTTATAAATGACCAAAACTACTGAAATGCTACCTTGATATCAGTTGTTATGTAAATAAATAATCAGGTGCAATGAAACTAACATTTATGTTAATGCTGATTCATATTGCAATGCACAAACATTACCAGCCCCTAATAAAGTGTCACATTAAACTACACAAAGGCTGCTACGACTGTTGGTCTGCACCCATTGATCTTTATGCATGCCATGATGCATACAGGTTGCTTGAATGCGTCATTTTTCCACTCCTTCTTGTACGGAGCTGTGCCGTAAATCACTGCAAACAGCCGCACTCTGCCTGGAGCACATATGTCGTACATTGGGGATCCAGGTGAGCTGGCTGTCTGTCAGACAACGCAGGTTTGACTCGACATCAGTTGTGTATGGTAGACAGCAAAATCCCTCTCTTTCTCATCAGTCTTCGGGGGTAACCACCATTGGTAGGGTGCCTACAGGGCTGTGGGTGGAATCGAACAAACTGCACTCTCCTCCAAAGAGTGTTACATCCCCTGATGGAGCCTGCGGCACGTAGAGTGGAGAGAAGCAGGTGGTTGACAGCCCACACATCAGAAGGAGCTTTAAGGTTCTATCCCTCCTCTGCTAGCACAGTGGCTGAGCACTCAGGGCCATGTGAAAGTGACTAATTAGCCATTCCAATGACTGAAGAAGAACGAAATATACATCCGTATTCATTTGCACTTGCCCAGTCCAGGGTCACAGGAAGCCTTGGAGTCCATCCCAGGAAGCAGAGGGTTGGAGGCAGGAGGAACTCTGCATGGGGTGCCAGTTGGTCACAGAACAGGGGATTTGGAGTGAATTACTCTTGATATTACCCATAATATGTCTGAGAACAGCTTGAAATGGATTGTCGTCCCATCAAATGTTCTCTTTTTCTTGGGGTCACTAGGCTTGGCACTAAAGCAACTTTACCCTAACTGATAACCAGGTAATTTTCTAATAAACCATGAATGAAACAGGAACCTTTGATTGTTTATTCATTTTCCTTATGACTTATCCAGGACACCCTAGACAAGATACCAGCCCACCACAGGGCACACGCTATGAGCTATGCAGTTATCAGTTCACTTATGAGAATTTGGTCAGAAGGAGAACACTTCAAACACACACAAGCAAGAGTGGGGATCAAAGCCCCACCCCTGGGGGCTTGAAACCACAGTGCCACACATTGAACTGCTACACCAACTGAAAGATGAGTTGTTCATTTAAAGTTATGCAATTTCAAAAGCACTACGATACACACTACGGAATACGTATTGCAGCATTGTTCAAGGACATAACATTGAATATATAGTATTGTGCAAAATGAGACCATACCTACCCCTTGTACTGTGCAGGTAATGCATTCTGCCATTTATCGGGGCAGCTCGACACATCACGAGTTTCCAAGCTGCTTTGTGAAGTTTTCAAGGGGCGGGGAGTGAACCGAGAGACTCCAGCGACAGGAATCCTCCAGAAACGGCACAGCTGGAGATTGGCAACATCTGCTCTCCTGCTCCGGAGAGCCCGTCGGCAACTAATCTTATTAACCCTTTGTCAGCGAACAGCATGGGGTGTACGTGCCCATGTATAGAGATACAGCTACTCATATATCTTGCTCAGAAGGTCTCTAGTCAGAGAATCTTGCACAGATACTCGGATTATTTGTCCCTTTGTTAACCTGTCGCTGGTTGGTGCAGTGGCTCAGTGGGCATCACTGCTGTCTCCCGTCATCAGGGTGGTGGGTTTAAACTCTGTTCTATATGTAGCATGCATTTGTTCTTTCTGTGTTTTAACCATACATTTTATTTTCTCCCAGCCATCCAAAAAATGTGAGCGGATTAAGAGCTGGCTGTTTGAAAACTGCCCTTCACCTGTGACTCATAGCTACCTGGTGCCTTATACTTGCTGGGATGGACACGATGTGACCTTTTCTCTGAGTGAGCGGTCATAGAAGATGGAGGGAAAGTCACGCCCCATTTATGTCTTGGCTCAGATTCAGTGTATCGCAACAGCAGCCTAGGGCAGCAAAAAACAAACAGGGCATGGACTTCGGTAACATGAAAACAACAATTTTCAGATTTCACAATTTTTCACAAGACAAACAGGGCATGGACTTCGGTAACATGAAAACAACAATTTTCAGATTTCACAATTTTTCACAAGACAAACAGGGCATGGACTTTGGTAACGTGACAACAACAACCAGATTTCACACTATTTCATAAAATAGTGAATTTCGTAAACATGCTGCAATTTCGATGACTTGATCCAGTAAACCAGGCAATGCTCAGTAACTGATGATGAATACTTCATCCTGCTCACATTTGAACTCACTGTGGGTCAGTTATAAAGTGGCTTCTCTGACTGTTTTGGATAAAAATTCAGAGTTCTATAGTTTTGTGATTATCCTCAAGAAAACCACACAATGGACTTCATTATCATAAAGGTTCAAAAGACCAGGTCATTCCTTTTTAAAGGCCATTATTTATTACCTTGATTACAATATCACATTAATTAAAAGTTTACTCTGCTTCTCAAATAAAGTAGAAATTCTCCACTCCATGTGCCGACGGGCCTTCAGCTCAACTAATGAGTCCAACCAACAGCAACCAGACCTGGATTCAGAGATTAAACTGTAATGAGCTGCTAGGCCAAACATACCAGATCACTGGCAGTTTAAGCGACAGACTGCAGGATATATCAGCCAAATATACCAAGCTTTAAAGGCAAGCTGTTTAAGGAAGCATCTGGCATATGCAAATATCTCCAGATCCTTAGCAGGCTGTAAGTGTGGTCCACTAAACCTGACAGCAGAAAAGTAATTGTTCTGTACTTCTTAAACCAATGAATATCCGCGATGTAAACTTCCCCTTTAACAGCGAAATGTCATGTTCAAGGTATGGCTTCACAGACGGACCCTGGGAGGTAAAATTAATACATATACAGATCTCAGTTATGATTAGTGGAGAAGATCTTCAAACTGTAGAGAAGCTGCTGATATATTCAAGTCAAACTTCGTACAAATTCAAACTCGTACAATAAGAATCAACTTGTACTTCATTTGAATCAACACTGATTCTTATAGAAATGCAATATTTCTAAGAGCATAAGAAGACATTTTTCACAGTCTCATATCAGTGGTAGTTACAGAAATGATGCTGTACGGTAGATGACAGTTGTTGAAGATATTGCCATTCGAAGCAATTTATGTAGTGTGGAGATAGTCTTTTATACAGTGGTTTTTTTTTTTTTTTGAAGCTGCCCACCTTTCCTAATGTCTGACTTCAGAGACTCTGCAGTTTGTCAGACTCAAATTCTGCTCCCTTTTTAACCACCCCACTACTCCAGCTTTAGTGGTATATGACCTGTAGTCATGCCATTTGCTGCATGATATGATCAATAAATTATTCTTCTGAGAATTCAGACGCCAGCGATTTTTCACCCATCACAATTTTTGTTTGTCTCTGAACATTCGTCTAAACCGAGGTTCCCCGAGTCCCAATTATTATGCTGCCAGAAGTCTGATGAGCATTTTAAAACCAAGAAAAGTACAAACCTGACTACTGTGATTGAGAAAGTCGAGTCTTGAGATTTACTTGTAAGAAGACAAGGCTGCATTAGAGCACCATCAATTAAAGGTAAAGGTATTACACAGTCTACGGATGTCATTAAGGAACCCATCGTCAGGGGCCAGGGAGGAAACCTCGTGCTCAGTGTGCATAAAGAGTGAATATTTCTGAACTGGAAACCTTGGGCAGCAACATCCACTAACGCTCTCTTCTGCCTCCTGTCAAAGGTTTCTTTTTTAAATGTGACATAAGGTAGTTTCTTTTTTGTTTTATTAAAGCCTATTTCCCTTTAAGCTGCCAGGCTCGTTTGACAGGAGAAAGCTCAGCAAAGATGAAAATGACTTTGTGAAGAATAGACACTTGTGAAAAACATACAGTGTGATGCAGTATTGAATGAATAGGGGCTGCTTTTTCCCCTTCCTTCGTCACTGCTGATTATGCGCAGACGGCTCTTTCTATAGAAAGGACAAACTGTAAAATGTCCCATTTCTCCCGTGGCAACTTAGTGGGTAGTTCTGGTGCTTCACACCTGAAGGGTTGGGGGTTCAAATACATGCACGATACAACGCTAATTACAAGACAGACTGACGTTGTACATCTGACTCTGTGCCAGGGAATCCGTGGCACTCAGATTCCCTCCATTTCTGGCCAGCTCCACAATATTACCACCTTCTAAAAGTGCAAACTCAACGTTGCTAGCATGTAACGATGCACCGTGTCCATCTATAACTGCTTATCCAGCACAGTGTTGGCAAGCTTGGCATCTACCCCAGGAAGCACAAAGCACTGGCTGGTGAACACCCTGAATGTATGCCAGGCTGTCACAGGTCACACGGTCTAACAGTCTAAGGGCAAGTTTGAAACACTGATTCACCTAAAAACATCTTTTTGAACTACAGGAGGAAACAGAAGTGTTGTAGAATAAGCAAACCCATCGGACACAGAATACACACACAATCCACATCCTCTGATTCCAGCCTGTCATCCTGGTCAGAGTCATGGGGAGCCTGAAGCCTATCCCATGCCATGCAAGGAACAAGCCTTGGGATACCGTGCATATGAGGCCAGTCTTTTGTGGAATGCTTGTATTTCTAACTTTGTGTGCACCTTCCATTCATTTCTAAGGACTTAACCCTAATCCTGACTTTGACAACCCTAACCTTAACCATAAGTAACCCAACAAAATTCAAGACTTTTGGCTCTTTTGGTGTTTTGATTGCATTCACAGGTTTTTATAAAATTGAGTTTTCCCATATGGGGACACAACAAATGTCCCCACAAGGTAAAAATGTCAGGTTTTAATTACTTCCAGGGGACATCTCGTCCTCAAAATATAATATAAGCATGGTACACACACACACACACACAAACACAATCACTGCATTATAACAGCCAATGAAAAGTAAATCGTAAGGGTTGAAAAAAACAGAACAGGTGTGGTGTAATTTCTGTTTTGTACACAGTCGACCATGCATAGATTTTGTGTTCTGTTTTTGTTTGCTTATTGCATAAACAAGTAAGCATGTTATTCCCAGGTAGTTTTCCTGATAACTCAGCTTTAATTAATGAAATACAAATTGATGACCAGCTGTTCTTGCATATATGTGTATGGAGTCGACCTCTAGTGGGTAAACCTGAGGGAGGAAGCTGATTACGGGGAGGATTTGGACTGGGTGGTACTGTTCGGAGAGAGTAGTGCACTGGGGACGCGAGAGTTTAGTGGGCAAAAGAGCAGCTGGTCTATACTCTGTGAAAAACTTTGGCTCAGAAGATGCATTTCTATGAGAGTGTCTCATTATAGGAGCATCTGTAGGCATCTGGGCAAGGCTTTACAAGTGGGAGTGTCACTGGTTGGGGAGGAAGATGGAGAAGAGCAGAATTAACAAAGGAGATGGAGATGAGCAGGATTAATGAGGGAGACTAGGATAAGCAGGATTAGTGAGGGAGATGGAGATGATCAGGATTAATGAGGGAGACTAGGATAAGCAGGATTAGTGAGGGAGATGGAGATGATCAGGATTAATGAGGGAGACTAGGATAAGAAGGATTAGTGTGAGAGATGGAAATGATCAGGATTAATGAGGGAGACTAGGATAAACAGGATTAGTGAGGGAGATGGAGATGAGCAGGATTAATGAGGGAGACTAGGATAAGCAGGATTAGTGTGAGGGTTGGAGATGAGCAGGAATAATGAGGGAGACTAGGATCAGCAGGATTAGTGAGAGAGATGGAGATGAGTAGGATTATTGAGGGAGACTGAGATAAGCAGGATTAGTGACAGAGATGGATATGAATAGGATTAGTGTGGGAGACGGAGATGAGCAGAGTTAGTGAGAGAGATGGAGATGGAGAAAAGCAGGATTAATGAGAAAGATGGTGAGGTAAAGAACATGAACATTCATAGATCATGGATGTCCCCCACACAACTATTTTCGGCTGTTCCGCTAGCCTGGGGCTGCTGCTGATTCTGCTCCAGACATTTTGAGTTCTGCATCCAATGGACATCAGCTGGTGTCACGTTACTGGGCTTAGAGCAGCAAAAAATCTTCATATTTATCATAGATGTTCACACGTGAATGTGAAAGAGCAAGGAGGGTATAATCGCTAGCACATGACTGTGAAAGATAAAGAGGGTATAATCACTAGCACATGACAGTGAAAGAGTAAAGAGGGTATAATCGCTAGCACGTGACTGTGAAAGAGTAAAGAGGGCATAATCATTAGCACATGACAGTGAAAGAGTAAAGAGGGTATAATCGCTAGCAGGTGACTGTGAAAGAGTAAAGAGGGTATAATCATTAGCACATGACGGTGAAAGAGTAAAGAGGGTATAATCATTAGCACATGACGGTGAAAGAGTAAAGAGGGTATAATCATTAGCACATGACGGTGAAAGAGTAAAGGGTATAATCGCTAGCATGTGACTGTGAAAGAGTAAAGAGGGTATAATCATTAGCACATGACAG
>JAACJT020000685.1:0-18219 GCA_009936485.2 Gymnarchus niloticus | reverse complement strand
CCCCCACCCCCCCTCCCCCCCCCCCCCCCTTCTTCAGTTTTTTTTTTCAAAAAAGATACACCTCTACCAACCAACCGCAGCGCATCCTACAAACCTTTTTTAACCCCCCCCCCCCCCCCCCACTACACAAAAGCCCCACCTAAAGGTTCCTACCCACATATTTGACCTAATATTATACTTCTTTCTCCGCTCCTTCAGCACCAGAAGTGATTTGCTACGAGCCCTTGAGCTCAGCGACAGACATGTGGTACGTTGCTGTGTTTCCCTGCCCTTAATACTCTGCACGTTCCTCCCTCTGCATTAACCCATGGAGTATTATATAATGATATTATTCCACAGAGACGTCAGGATTGAAATTCAACCTAACAGACGTGCCAGATGTGTTAGTGAAAGAGGAAACTCACTAGATAAACTGAGAAATGGCTTTGATTTGCAAATATTATGGAAATTAAGAAATATCACCTCCCAATAATGTGTGTGTAGACTTTCACTTTGATAGAAAGTGAATTAGGTGTTTTTGGTTGCAACATGTGTTGTGTTCAGTCAAGGCTGGACCTTGAGTTGTTCAGTGAAAGGTGTTCTACTCCCAGCAAGTCATTTTTGGACAGTGTTTGCAACCGGTTGGTTCTGAATCACATCAGTGGATTCAGATCAATCATAAGTTTGTATGCAAACTTAACTAGACTGTGGAATTTTTAAAGCGTTATTCATATCAACACAGTACAGTTGTAGGTCATATTGCCAACAGTAAAATGGCAGACTTGCACTATAGTTTCAGATAAGCAGATATAGCGTGATTTTTTTTGTGTGTAGTTTGTAGCTTGTAATCCTAATCTGTTGTATTTGCAAGGTAAATGTCCTTCAAGGTCATTTCCTCTGCTGGAAGTTTCCTGTTTAAATGTGTACATTTGGGTTTGAGCATTTCAGGACAAGTATCTGGTTGATACAACAGATGGTGTAACACTGAACGAATAAAAAGAGGCATTTTAGATGACAGAGGTCATATTTTGAGAAAAGAGAACAGGACTGAGGATGAGGAAGCCATTTTTGTTCCGTATGGTGACGTTCTGCAGGGCAAAGCTGTTCCTCCCAAGAGTCAGTTTCTGCTGTAGGGACATCCATCAGTTTAACGGTATTGATGCAATTGCTATGTTCTGCAACTTTGCCCCAATCTACAGGCAAATCTTGATCTAGATATTGTCTCCTGTGTCACAACACAGCTTTCACATAATGAGTAACCACGGCAACCGTGTTTTCTTTCTGCATACCTCACGTAATTCGTTTGCTTACAGGTATGAAGATTCTGATTGCATACTGTATGCAATGAGCACTTTGCTTCATTCACTTTTTATTTTGATCTGTTTTTACTTTCCCATGACCCTTTGAATGTTTGCATTACATTGTGAGAATTACAGTTAACCGATATCCTGTTCAAACACGACTGGAAGTTTTGAGGCAAGAAAATGCTGTGCAAAGAGTATTTTTGCAGTGTATTGTATAGGGTTAATCTGTATCCATTTGTCTGTTTACAGGAGTATCGGCGTCATCACCTACATACTGTGAGTATGAAAACAATGCCTCTAAATGCATCATTTTACAAATTAGTTTCATTTAAACATTCAGCATGGGACTTGCTGTTCACCCTGTAACCCTGTACTGTACAGAAGTTGGAAGATGGCTGACAGTCATATAACATGATCCCTTTCAGTATGTGTGTATTTCATTTTACTGTCATCATACCTCCTGTTCTACAGGTTGAGTGGCATGTCCCCCTTCCAAGGAGACACGGATGAGGAGACATTAAGGAACGTCATAACGATGAACTATGAATTTGAGGACAAATATTTCCCGGAGACCAGTACAATAGCCAAGGACTTCATCAAGGAGCTGCTGCTGAAAGATCAGGAGTGAGTACGTTTTTTGCCTTAGTATTGTTTAGTGTCACGTTGGCTGAGTGGTTAGTACTGTAGTCTCAGACCTTCAGGGTTGACGGTTTGATTATCACCTAATTCTGCGTGCAAATCCGTGATGACTTACCTGGAATGTGAATTCATTAGTGTTAAACTCATGGCACGTCACCAGGCAGCACGGTTGCCTCACACTTCCATTGGGTTTGAATTCTGCCCCTGGTGTGTGTGTGTGTGTGTGTGTGTGTGTGTGTGTGTGTGTGTGTGTGTGTTCATCCTGATTTGTGCAGGATTCCTCCCTTCCCCATTCCAAAAACGGTGAGTTGAATTAGTGTCTCGAAACTGCCCATAGTGTGTCTGAGTGGGTTTGTCCGGCAATGGACTGAAGTCCCATGCAGAATTCTCCGTCGGCATCAGATCCACCACAACCAGGGTTACCAGGTCTGTGGTTTATAAAAGGTCATGTGTTAGTAAAGTGTCACAAACAAAATCATTTAGAGTGCATGTCTTTTTGTTTGTACAGTGATAGAATGACAGCCGAACAATGTCTTCTCCACCCCTGGATCAAGGTGAGAGCCAATGCCCCTGCGGATGGAGAACCTAGAGAAGGAGTCTGATGGTCTGTGACGTCAGGGCCATACCTATCACTGTTCTTACCTTCTTCTGTCTCCCCTTAGCCTCTCTCTAGAGCACAGGCAAATGACAGAAATCGTTCTTCCATCAACATGAAGAACTTCAAGAAATTCAATGCCAAGAGGAAGTGGAAGGTAAGGAGAGCCATTAGCAGCATCGCAATTCCTGGTGATCCTCAAGGTGTCCACTGCAGGGTGGCAGTCAGAACCCCTTGGTTTCTTTCCAAGAGTCACTCGCTTTCCAGAAAGTTCCAAGCAATCAAGTCTGATGAGCTACTGCTTATATTCTGTTTCCCACTCCTCGTGTCTTCGTTGACTTCACCTGTCTTGATTGTTTCTGTTTCTCCTTTCTTTATTCTATGTGCTCAGTCTTAAATTAGCTGTTTCTGATCCAAGTCAGTCCCTGACCTGCTCTGGGCATATTCTTTGGCTAAATTGTACTTGTTGCCACTGCTTGTGTTATATACTTTAGTAAAATTAAATTCTCTAACTTTTTCTGAACTATTTTCTAGTAAATATTCTCAAATACTTTCCGGTGTTGCCTGATTGCAAGCGTGCCCAAGCTGAAATACTACTGCAGCTAGCTTAGAAACTTCTGCTAGTGACTCTTGGGGTGTAATCACAAGCACCTGAAACTAAATAAAATAACCTTTTCATATTTAAAACATTTCTTTTTTTTTGTTTTTAAAAATTGCTTTTCTGAACTGTAATGTGGAGATAAATCCCTTGGGTAATGTATAAGTGTGCCACCTAGTGACAAGCACATGTAGTGCGGTGTAAGTCACATCCACAATCCAAAGTACTGATACTCATTCATACCGTCTTCTCCCTCTTCCACAGCTGTCCTATAACATGGTGTTAGTATGTAACCGCCTGAACCAGCTGCAGTTGTTGCGCCGGAAAGCAGCCCAGGGTTACCGGGAGCAGGTGAGGAGAATACAGTCTGAGAATTGCTCCTAAAGGGCAGTTCATCTGACAGCTTTATCCTCTCAGGATCCTACTAAGTGAGTGGTTGGCAAAGCAGAACATAACTCAGGGACTCCTAGGCACTTGAGAACTGGGGTGATTCAGTATATGCTCTTCCTGCCACACAACACGAGGATCATGGGTTTTCTTCCCACACTAGACCTGCCTGTGTAGAGTTTACATGTTCTCCATGTTTACATGATGGTTGTCAACTTCTCATAGTTTAAAAACAAATAGCCCAAGTGATCAGCTGACTTAGCCATTTTATGACGAACTGGCATTCATTTGTCCAGGTTAGACCCCGTCTTTATGTTCTGTGCATCATGGGATAGGCTTTGGACCACTGTGGTCTTGACTGGACTATCTGTCCTTAGAAATGTGTGGGTGTAGAAGAGGCAGATGATGGACAGGCTGTCCTGAACCTGCCTTTGGTTCCTTTCCCTCCACAGAAAGCGGATAGTGACCAGGAGGATACCCATACTGAACTGGGGTCTCTGAAACTCCGAAGACGCAGCAGCAGTTAATAAGGGCGACCAGCAGCTCTGGTCTAGGCAGATGATCCCATAGGGCTACTGTCTGGGTGAGGGAATGGCGTTTGAAGTGTGTGTACTGTGTGTGTTATAGAGAACGGAGGAAACATCGACGTACGCCGGCTCACCAGGAGTTTCACGTCAGCCACATCCTCCGCACAGCTTGCAGATGATGTCAGACTGACTCCTATATGATCTCGACGTGAATGTTGATTAGTGGGAACGAGCTGATGTTTGATCATCTGAGCATTTTCAGATGGTCTGTTGTGGCATGATTGTGGTTAGTGCAAAGCTCATGAGGTCTCAATGTTTGAATTGCACCCAGGAGTAGCTGTAACTTGCTGTATAAAACAAACTGGGGGTGTGCCAGAAAGTGGGTTTAACATATCCTGAATTCTGATGAGAGGAAACTGAAAGCTCAGCTTCAGGATTTGTCAATTCAGATCCTGAAGTCAGGCTTTCAGTTTTCTATAATCAGAATTCAGGTTTAATTACAAGAGAGGTTAAACCCACATTCTTCAATACCCCTCAAGGTACTTTAATATATATATTATTTTTACTGTTTCTGATTTAACTATCTGAACAACTATTTAAAGTCTACAATGTCCAGGATTGTGAGACGTTACATTAATGAATGTACACACAAGTCTATGGTGTAATGTAATGTTACATTGTAACATTTAAATTGTAATAATTTTGTAGTGCAGAGTTTTTTTTCTATGATCTATTTTAATGCTTTTACAGCTTGCTATTTATTTAAGATCTCTGCAAATGTATATGTGTACGGTATTGAAAATGTTCTTGCCTGAACTAAGCACGTGTCATTTATAACGGTTGGCAGACTCTCTATGATAAAACCACCCCCCAGCCTCTCTCACACACACATGCGCACACACACACACATTTGACAAGATTGACATTTTGAGTCATGCGTGATGGACGTCAACGTGCAACGTCCTGGTGCTTCTGTCAATACTTAAAGTATGACAATGTTGGACGATGGAAGACAAGTGGGGAAAAATGTGTAAAATGCTCTAACAGGAGCAAAGCTAAGAATTCTTCCTATGGGGTTTGCAGACTAAATCAGGTCAAACTGATAGGTCAGCTCTGCCAGTATGTCTGATGGTTTCCCTGTGTTTGAGGTTTTTGGATCTGAGAAGTGCAAACTGAATTGGTTTGTGAACATGCAGGTACTGCAATGCTTATGGCTAAGTTCTGCACCAAAACACTGGAAACCAATCCCAAAAAAGAACCTGGCCCAGTACCCTAAAGGGTTTGAAAGTTGGTAATTACTTAATTTATACATAAATAAAAGTTAGTAGGGATATTTTCCGCACCTTCAAAGGGGAGGAGGGCCACTTTAACATCTATCCAACAGTAAGATGTAATAGATTAAACAGACTGCTAAATTATATTACTTCCTATCGGTCGTAACATATTTAGTCTTTTTCGCTTATATTTTTGTTACATAGTTATTTTGTAGTTCCTGGTTCCCCTTAAGCGTCATATAGAAATTCCAGTTACTTGTTTATTATATTTTTCCTCTTTTATTTTTATTATGCTTGTTACTCAGAAGAAAGTCTGTGTAGATTATGAATAGCAGGGATGGGTGAATACGAGTCAGTATGTGTAAGTTAGGCAACTTCAGCACTGGAGAGGTGGGGAAATACATTAAAGATAAGGAGCGGTAAAAGTCCACTTGCCCCGGTGAGCGTGTGATCGTTGTAGGCTTGAGGACAGAGAGCCTCACGGGGTGACGCATTCATCACAATCTCCACCTATCAGTTTGAACAACAAGATCACATTCACACCTGATACGCAAACGGTGACACGATGTCGCATAGGTAACGCAACAGAGACCTCCGTGTAAAAACAGAAGGCATAAGCGGAGATGAATAAGAGACTAACGTGATGTAAAGGATAGGAACAGATCGACGGGCGTGGGAGTGGTCATTTAAACATCTGGACCGAGCTGAGATTCCGAGAACACTTCATTGTGAAGTCATCCCGGCCAATGTACTTCAAATGCATGGACGGTGTCAACTAACACAGAACTCGCAGGAAAAGTGACGGAATTATTCACTGTTGATCGTGGTGCATTGACTTTGAAAGTATTTCTCACATAAAAGGACCAGAAAGACCAAGCTACACAACTAAATACTGATGAGGTAAGTCAGTAATAACAATTTATTGCATTTTTACAATGACATAACGTTTATATGCACAAGAGCTCAACAAAAAACTGAATTGTTTAGTACTGCAATCGAAATTCATACGTATTGCCAGCATTATAAGAATGTTCCGCTTATTTGAATGCTGAACGTGTAACACTCCAGTCTAGTGACGATAATAAAACAAGCTTGTGATGTTTGTGGACAATTGAACAGATGTCTACTGAATCGTTTTATTTTAAGAAGTCTACGACTGACATTCACGTAAAGGCTACTGGATATCGCCTCTAAGAATTATGCTGGCTAGTCTCATTTGGATTTATTCGTTCAGCAATTAGCAGGATCGAAGAAATCGCGGAAAAGTGCCCAATTAGACCGCTAAATCTCAATGAATCTCAAGACTGTAAAAGCTTTCATTAATAATACATACTGTATAAAAAAACTGGAAATATCCACATGGATACATAGATTCTACATACACTGTATATATTCAGTATATCATACTGCGAATGATTTGCTTTTAACAACGAGGGGAAATAATGTCAGTATTTGCTCAATCACAGCTCATAAATGTACACATCCTGTAAACATGCATGCTGGTAATGTTACAGCGTTCATGGACTCTGCAGAGATTTTGAACTGTTTGCCTCAACCGAGTTTTTGGTTTAAGCCTTTTCTTTTGTTGCATTTAAGTGCCTCCTTCATAGACGGTATTCTCGATAGAAACAGCAAGGTTGGGTCTTGGCAATTTTAGGGTTGGTCTAACTTCATTAATGTAATCCTTTTGAATAGAAAAGTAAGAACGATAATATGACAACCAGGGTGCTGAAGCCAGCCCTACTGGTGATTTGGAGGGAAAATTAATCTCAGTACTGATTTTGAGGGTAAGGATTAAAATATATACGGCTTGATGTGCTGGCCATGTGACCAATGGTTTGCCAAGTAATATCTTAGGACAACAACATTAATGACAGCTGCAGAAAAAGAACTTAACCCAAAGAATGTCACTGAGTTGTTTAGTGTGAAGTAACTTAGTTTACAAAGTAGATAAGCCACTTTGAAAACAATGTTAACTTTTTCTAAGGAGTCCTATCAGAGAGAGTCTCCTGAAATGTTACAGTTTTATCCATTTGGGTGAAGCAGTGCCAGTCTCCCTGGTGTCGCTCTTGAGTGTGACGGCAGCCTGGCTCCTCAAAGCCTCAGAAATATCACCACAATTACAGCTGACTCCACACTGTAGGATGAATGAGAGAGAAAGGGGGGCTGGGGGGGAGGGGGAGGCTGTGTTTGTCGTGTTTGAAGAAGTGCGGGGGATGGAAACGTGAGTTAAGCAGAAGGAGCACTGGTGTGACAAAGCTAGAGAAGAAAGGCTGAGAGGTAGGACTCACACTTTTAAGACTTTTCTTCCTATCTTTTGGTTATTTATTTGTCATAAATCAGGCCACAGATATTTTCTCATTCTGATGGATAATCAGCGTGATTGTGGATGACAAGATACTGTATTCTAAACTAAAAAACTAGCCTCATGTAAGCTGGCACTGCCAGTCGTGTAACTAGGATTAAGTTGTACCTCAGGCCCTCGGCATAGGATGTGGCGTCTCAGGTGATGCATACACAGCCTTGTTGAACTGCCATGCAGACACAAGTTTGCGCAGTCAGCCGGGATGAGCCACCCTCCATGTGAATGCCGTTTCCATCTCACCATTGTGTTTCATGTTTGCTCTCCTGAGGCTGCATGGGAACCAGGATCTCCTGACGGCAGAGAATTGGAAAGAGGAGAGGAGAAGCTGAGGAAGAGAGAAATTTAAAGACAGAATGTAGGCTATATAACAAATTTGGGCCTTATAGGAAATTAAAAGAAGTGTACAGAGATTTGGGGGGAGAAACCCGAGGAGTACAGTGTGAAAAGAGATGAGTATATGAGAGTAGGGGAAACAAGTAATAACTTTAGGTGCGTATGTAATGAGGAGAAACACACAGCACTGCCTTTGACGTGTATGCTGGCTTCGGGTAATCGGGTGCGGTGCCGTGCCAGGCACATCTCAGAGCTGTTTACCTACAGGGTGCAGAATAACACTTGTGCGTGTACGCATACACGCATACGTACGCCTGCCCTGAAGTGAGGCTTTCAGATTTGGTTGTGATCTCTATTTTGGTGACAGCATGTCCAGTTGTATACTGTATACTGTGTTGTGTGATTTTTTTTGTCAGTTTCAAATAATTTGGATGAAGGCATTTTTCACCATTTTTATGCACGTGGTAGTATCAAGCATTTACTGACTCAAAATCACACTTTTTTTTTTACTTTAATGACAGGATTCTATAAATAAACGCTGGGTGAATGGATCATGACAGTTCAGGACCTCTAGAGGGCGACAACGCTTGTTTTGATGACAATCCCTGAAAGTGCACTGGCAGCAGTTAACAAGGTACAGACTGTGAAAGAATGTCTGTGGTTGTGCGGCCATTAGGTGCCGCCCAGTGATGTGCTGTCCTGCTCTGCGTGTGTGTTCTGTTCTCTGAGTTTTTATTCCTTATCTTTATGTAATGTGATTATTCTTTTGCATGTGTCAAAAGTAATCAAACCAACTAACTGCCATTGCCAGTGAGTAGTGAAGTCCAACCTTCTCTCACAAGGCTTTTCACACACTTTTCATTCCTCTTGTTACCCAGATGACCACTCCACCCCTATCTATGTCACCTGCCCTCCCCACCTCCCACACTCCCTGCCCCTCTGCACCCTCCTGTGAGTCTTTCCCCTCCCCCCTCGTGTCTTCAGAAAATGACTCTGCCCCCCTGGGGGTGACCCTGCGGCCTCCACGACGCACAATCAACCTAGATCCATGGCGAAGACACACTTGGGAGCCTGGGGCTGGGGTGCTGGGCTATTCTCAGTATGAGAACCGTAGGTAGGGGTCACCACTCCTTTTGAGTCCCCCACATTGTAAATGATCCAGCTGTCTTCTACTATGCACCTAGCTTACAGGCAGTAATAAGATTGCTCTGTGTCCACTTTTGTTGGGGGTTATGTTTGTGAATGTTAAATCTCATTAGTTAGGCATCTACAAAACTAATAATGGTTAGCCAGTAATATGGGTGAGAATGTTTTCCAAAATGATGGATGGATGGATGGATGGATGGATGGATGGATGGATGGATGGATGGATGGATGATACCTATGTGGTTTTTCACAATCTCAGCTACTTATAAACTTAACTCCATGAACCTTACACTTAAAAATCACCCGCCCCCCAGGCCCTTCATTGTCTGCCACAGGTTTGTGTTACTCCCTGAGGCCCTACTAGCAGTGGCTGTACCGTGAATGGTGGCAGGGAAACATCACAGTAGTGACACTCGTCACAGTGGATAGAATCAGCAGCATCGCTATGATCTGTACAGGAACTGCCAGCATTGCCTACAGTGCCAGAAGTGATAGAGGTGGCAAAAGCTGTTAGAGCAACTGTTAACTATTTTACAAAATTATGCCAGCACTGTTCTTGTTACACTTATTATGGTCCTGAAATCATAATCACACTAAATACCATAGAAGGAATTTTGTCGATCTTTACTATTATTTTTTCTAAGGATGAAACTTGGGTTTTTCATTCTCAGTTTTTTCATCCATTTTGTTCCTTCTGGTAATTTCCTGTTTGTTTTTTTCCGATCGGCTCAGTGTAAGTCTGGATGACCTAGATTCAGAGGAGATAGAGAAGGTGTTGGGCGGTGGTCTTGGAGGGAAAAGCGGGCGGGACCCACACAGGACTCGAATTGCCAGCTACAATCAGGAGCAAGGTTCTCTGGGCTCTCTCACCGAGGAGGAGTTGGTCCCTGATCCACAGCACTTCTGCTTGCTAGAGGTGGGCTTTGACCTAGTCGTCACATGATTGCACTAGCTGGGTGTCATTCATTCTGTTGACCCCTATAGTTCTATACATGAGGCAGAGAAGGGCAGCTAAACACTTAGTTATATTTCAGTTAGTATGCATACAGGTGTATGTCTCTAAAGAAATATACAGTGCATGCAATCGCATTCATACAGGTCATTAAGATAAACAGTAATGGTAGGAGTTAATTTTGCATTTCCTTTATATACATCAACATATGGTACAATTATACCAAAACAATAACTAAATGAAATTCAGTGATTGTTTGTGAAAGGCCAGTGGTGATGTCAGCCAAGGCAGTGATGGTGTAATCATGCCCAGTTATGATGTAAGCGGTGCCAGTGACAGTTGAATTAATAATGGCCAGTAATGATGTGCCTGAGGCCAGTGAGATCATTCTCTCTGTGTTTTTCCCACTGGGCAGGAACAGTCCAGTCAGCTACAGGGCTGCAGTGCCTCGGCCCCTGCTTTGTGCACTGCAAAACCAAGGACCCAGAGTTCTACCCCTCGCCCATGGTCACACTGCTATGGTGAGCTGCACCCATGGCACCCCTTCAGCATTTTTGCCTTCTCCGTACCTGCACTGGTTCCCTCTGTCTCCCTTTCATAGACGTGTCCTTATTTACACGGTGGTGTTAAAACAAATGGATGTGGAGCGAAGTGTAGGAGAGTACATAATGTACTGTGATGTGTCCACACATCTTTATCCTTTCTTTATCCCACCTCTCAGAGATGATCACTTTGCATTGTTAATTTGGCAGCTAATACCAGAACGTCTGTGCAGTGTCACTAGGCTCACCTGTAGCTGTATCTCAGCTGTATCTGCACCCATCGTTTGCTTTCGGCAAATTCAAAGACCCTGTAACTTAACTGATCAGCACTCTGCCCAGTGTCTCTCTCCCCTGGCCCCCTGAGGCCAGTATCTGCACAATGCGGCTGGGGTACCACTTAAATAGGCAGCTTTAATCCTATGCTAGTGGGTTCATCATGTTGAATTCCAATGGTGTGTCTTTTCAGAAACCTCCCTGTGCAGCTCATCTGGAGGGTACGCACAGAGGTGAGGCTCGCGCTCATGTTCCTCTCAGTCACACTCATTTCTGTCCATTTGTGTGTCACATACATGTACCTCCATCCATTTGTAATTTCTCAGTCTCACTGTGACTACCTACAGTGAAGTACCTGTCTGTTTGATCAGTAAATACCTGTGATTGTTGGAGTTTATGGAGCCTGGTCGCAGTGACCTCTGTAAAAGTGTCCTACAGCCTTTCTAATTCTGCTTATTGTCCCTGCACACCCCCCACCCACACCCCCCACGCTCCCAGCGAGCTGGGCTTTATGTTTTCAAGCTCAGGGAAGCGGGCAGAAGGAGAGAGTGAGACAATAAGAGGCGACGAGGAGAATATGGGCTGTACACTGAAACGGAAACTCAGCATCTTCCGTAAAATGAAAGGAGAGCACAAGGTAAGAGAGTTGGATTCCTCTTCCCAAACATCCACGAAGTCACAGTTTGATGGACTTCCTGAAGCAGAACACCACAGTGTTGGCAGTGAAACGTTGACCTAATGTCAGGTGGAGAACAGAATTCAACCAAGCCATGGTCACACCTTCATGCCTGCTGTGGGCAGGAGTCTGATGTTTTCCACTAGATAGCACGCTCAACCTGATTTCCGGCAGGTTTTTTTCCAGTGGGAAACTAGACACAACGGACTGTTGTGGCAGTTTTCAGCCTTCCTGTCCATCTGTTTTGGCACTATTGCCTGACATGCAAGAATACGCCCAGGCTAGTGAGATCCTCCACAGACATCTCTGGAGACATGTGGTAGAAGGGGCAATTCGGTGGGGCGTGTAGGGCATGCTTTCAAGTGTTTATACCTACTAAAGTGCAGAAATGACTCCTGTATTCACCAAAGCACTATTCAGTCCAGGAAACTGAACTATGCAGAAACCTTTTGACAACATTCCAGAAAATCCTGGAAGGCAAAATAAATTCAGGAGCACCTAAAAATGTTTGTTGTGAAGACTCAGAGTAAAAATCAGAGCATTCTGGGAAGCCAGACAGCTTCTCTCCAGAAGCATGTGGGCAGCAGCATGACTGCTTGTGTCTGAGCGGTGAGGTGGTCGGAGTGTTACCACCAGGTAGACACCATGCGGCCAGCACCCTCTCTCAGCTGAGCTGCAAACAAAGAAAAGGTTAGCGAAAAAACTGAAGCTGACTGCATCCCGAGAGGCCTAGCAGGAGTGAGCGAGATAGGAGCACAAAACAGAAGTCCTGACCAGACATGTCTTTACCTGTCCACCAAATCATGGGTGCGAATTTGCATCCACGGTTCAATGTTCCTTTGACCTGACTGGTCCTGAGATTCTGCCCGGCCGCCGGCCCTGCAAGTATGTCATTTAACTTCACGGCCCAGCACCACGTAGCCCTGGGAACGTGTTGTCAGAACAACACCTGCTATATTCATGAAGCTGTAACTGTGACACCATGGACATACATCTGCGCTTTTACTTGTTAAACCCCACAAGGATAAACCACTTTTTTATTTTTTTTGTAGTACAAAAGAAAATGACTGTTTGTAACTACAGAAAAATGACCTGTTTTATGGTTAATTCAGAGTGTATGTATGAGTGCATCTCTTTTTGTGGCAGTGTCTTTATTCAAATCTGCTATTAGCAGCGTGTGTGTGTGTGTGTGTTTGCACACTCCCCATTTCCACCAGCTGCGTTCAGCAGATGCTCAGCCCCTCCCTTCCTCACCAGTCCCTGCCAATCAGCTCCTGAGATGGGTGGTATGGTTGTAGCAGCAGGAACTGCCCCACCCCCCACTCCAGCGTGCCCCTCTGCTCTTGAGGAATGGGAACCGGGGCTATGTTTGGCTGCCACTTTTAAAGGGGCTTTTCTCCGTCTTCTCCAAAAGCTTCTCCACCTTCCCCATGTCATTGTCTCACTCTCTCCTTATTATCCCAGTGTTACTCTCTTCTTCCTCCTTTGTCTTCTCTTTCTATCACATTTCCTATATTTTTCCTGCTATTTTAGTATTTATTTTTGTTTTATCCATAACAGTTTTGTTATGGATACCATAAATTCCCCTCTCTTGTGGTAAGTTACAGCTACATGAACAAATAAATGAATTGTGAACGCACAATAAGGTTCGGAAATGTACGTAAGACTGAATGGGATTTTTGAAATCGGTCGTCACGGTCACTGAATACAGTTTGCCTTTGGCTAAAGCACAGTTAATGAGATATTCAGTCATCTATATTGTAAGGATTAAAACAATTAACACTGAGATAACACTGAGATAAGACAGCCAGGAAGGCATACCGGCAGACATGGTGAAACGACATGAGCTCACAGTATGAGGCAGAGAAGGAGGAAACGAACTGGGCGGAAGCCATAGGAGGAAAAGACAATAACTGCGGCAGATAAAACCAGTGCAAGTGCTGCCGCACATGCTGAGATTGACTGCACAGGCGCATGGAGGAAGGGTTACGTCAATACGCTCCAAGCAATGATAGGACAATATGGTCTAGACAGCAGCGGGATTAGTAAGTAGAGACAGACGGAGAGTGCGTGTGTTCTGTCCTCTGAAACAGGCCAACGTAAACGGAGTGTGTGTGTGTGTTATCCCCGGGAAACGGCAGACAAAAAGATATGTTTACAGAGGAAGTGGAGGCTGAGCAGGAACAGAGTGTGAGGCCGCATTTCGTGAACGGTGAGGCTTATGGGTAGAGATTGTGAGGAGAGGAGGGAGGGGCTCTGAGCACTCGCTGTGCCCCCCAAAGCAGTGTTACCTGTCTCTGTCAGCTCCCCACCCCCACCACTCTGGGTGCCCGTGGCGCCAGACTGAACCCTTGTTCATATGTCACATGCAGGGAAACTCTCATCTTCTCAGCGTGAGTCTCCGTTCTCTTTGTGCCATTGGAGAATTCACAGTTCAAAACATTCACATTTTGCCAAAGGATTAAGACTGTCTTTCCATAAGATCAAGCTATAGCTTGCATTAATATATCTGTTCAACACATGCTTTTGAAAGATTTGAAGCTGGTGTTTTAGTTTAACTGAATTATATCACACAGAGAATGTATTTATATTGCATTCTGTATATTTTCATTATTTCAGAATAATTGCCATTTCAGCAATGGCGCTAAAGGATAATAGACAGCTGCTCCTGAACCTGTAGGGTGAGCAAAAACCGATATTGTCTCGAGGTATGGCATCGGTGTAAAGGAAGATGCTTTTCACGAATTAATGAAGGAGCTGTCCTGTGATGCGGGGATCTCTCTCCGATCGCCCCCCGACATCCCACAGAGTGGAGCGGTCAGAAGTATGAAAGGGCTGCTGCTGGAGCTGCGAGTCCACACCCAGTGGGCGCGGTCACGGCTCGACGAGCCCGCATATGAGGGCGGTTGAACCGTAACCCGTCAAGTTCACAGTAGGACCAAAAAATTGTATTTAAAGCGGCGATCCCGCACACCCGAGATAGGGAAGTGGAGGCGTGAACAAAACAATTAATGAATTGTGAATTAATCCGATTCTACCTTGGCCGCTGGAGACAAAGGAAAAACATACACCATCTCTCAGGAAGCAGCATCCGTCTTAAAAAAAGGAAAGATTTTGAATCGGGTCCTGTATGAACACAGGCTGTTACTGGCCATGTCGCGGGTAACGGATCCTTTAGCGAAAAATCGTCAAGAAAGAATTAAAGACATTAATATGCGGGTGAGTAATGATCTGTTCCAGTGCGACTTGAAAGCTTGTGTGTCAGTGGCCACGTTCATTTAGCTGGTGTATAATGGCACTGCACATTAATGGATGTGTTTGAATAGTTTGAAATGCTCTTAAACCTGCCCAGCTGTTTAAAATGTATTTACTATAAAACCACCGTTTGCCGGAAGCCCACTTAACCAGATGCATTTTAATCCTGAGAGGGATGCCGATTGTTCGTCTGGTTATCTTGTAGCGGACGGCGTGTGAGTCGCTCGCATTCTTTTGTGGCGACACGGCGGAAAGCGCATGGGTTTGGAACAAGGCGAAAATGCCGTTCTTGACGGTGTGTGTGTGTGTGTGTGTGGAGAGAGGAAAATGTATTTCCGATTCGATTTTTACTATCCAGTTTATTGTGTGCGACCTGGATATTGTCGAGAAGCGGGTGTTTAAATGTGGACGGTAACAATAGAGTCGTATTTTGGGGTAGGCGTGTAGTGAAGTGAAGGTGTATTGCCTGTGGGTGATTTCTGTCTCTCCGCAGCCTTCTCTATTCTGCACTGATGGCCATTGTTAACTGACATAAAAGCTGCGGTGAGAGAACACAAATTGGCGACTGCGGCTTTTTGAGTGAAACGGCTTGTGTGGAATTAGCTGATTTGTAGCTTCGGTGCTGCCGTCGCATGTCCGTAAATGACTAAAGTGTGAAATGTATGTGCAGAATTGTCAATTATGGAAATTTCCTGAAGTGTCCGCGGCTTGTAAGTGTAGGCTGTACACATCTAAGGGGCAAATCATGGTGGCGGGATTTCACTTGGGTGACTAGCAGTTCATATTACTATGGCTATGGTGCTGTACGTGTTATAAAGTCTCGCTGTACAGTGAACAGATGTCACAGGTTAAACAAAAAAAGTGGCAGGCGAATGAAGCCTGAACTGCACCAGGTGACTCAGTTTGCCACGGATACCTTGACATATGATAAATAAGCGAGGCTGACGGTGCCTAGCTATGTTTTTATATGTCTTGAAATGAATCTGTTCTGCTTGCCATGGGATGGAACAGCCAGTTGAGTAATGGTTAGGTAACTGAACATCTTGAGTAAGAGGTTAAAAGTTCACACGGTGAGATGGGCCTGGCTGTCGTACCAGCGAGCTCGAGAACCTGACTTTCTCCAGTAGAACACCACTTTGAAGAACATCTCTAGAAGCACGTCACACTGAATCAAACTTCTGGGTGCTTCCCGACTGAGCAATGCAATTCTTTAGCAGCCTTGAGTCAAATCATATCGTCCGATTCCACTGATGTAGAATTTGGCAACTGTTCCCTAAATGCTGCAAGCACTGCATGTTAAGCGACTTGGAACAGGAAGTCTGTTTGGTCTGCATCCTGTGCAGGATGTAAGCGCAGCAACCGCCAAAGGCTGTGTCCCCTTCCAGAAAAAAATATTCTAAGAAAATAAACAAACTCCCACCTAAGGAAACATGGAAGGACATGGAAAAAGTGTGGCTTAACCCTTTATTTATCATTTTAGTGTATATATGGTTTGCATCAACCCACCATGCACTTATTTTAACTTGAAATTAATAGGGCTAGAGACTGTACTACTAGTAGGAATAGTACGTTTTTGCATTGTGTTTTTCCGAAGTACTCATCCCTCACTAACTCTTTTAAAAATGTATGCTTATTAACATCTGTCTTCTAATTAAAATCCAGATGTATATTACTTGCCATGACATAGAAAATAGACTCCCTGCAAACTGAGAAAGTGCAGTACATTTCAGGATACCGGAAAAATTCAGGCACAGGGACCTTAGATCTGTGTTTCTGTATCACGAAGCCTGTGCCGCACACTGCACTGGCTGTATTGTAAGAGGCAGTATAGATGATTTCCACGTGGCTCATCTCCAAACCCCGGTGCCTTCTAGAGTTTTTAAATAAGGAGACAGCATACAGTTTATGCAGTTATATATTTTAATTTGACACATTTTTATTTCAGCGCAGGGCAGGCAGCACGACTCTCAACACCTCCATTCGTTGAAGTGTGACGCAATTATTCAGCTGCCTGCTTCAGCCTTAATGTTTTTACTGAGGTCCATGAAGCTCTTTCAGAATCTGCAGGAAAAGGCTTATTGCCTCTTTGTCTGGGTTTGAGGAATCTGTAGAGGGTTTTGGTTACGGGTGAGGTCAGACATGCATATTGTATTAGGTGAGTGGTTACAAGTCAAGGCAGAATGACAATCGGTGTACTTTGTGGTCAAAAAGGACCAGAACCTTCATCTGAACTTATTAACCTGTGCAAAAAAAATGGAGATTTTGTGACCATCACTGGCCAAATGGGTTTTGCACAGAGTGAAAAAGATGAACAAAACTGAAATTTCCCTGCCAGTGGTTTTCTAGAAAATTCCAGGTAGTTGTACATATTCGTGTTTGGTGTTTGAGTGAATGCACAAGCTCTGGGGTGGATCTCAGTCTACACTGTCCCCTTGCAACGAAGCACATTTCTGCTTTCTAAATTTATCTGTTTGAAGTCACTCTACTGGTCACCAGCACCTTGTAGCACCCTGAGCACCAAAATGTGGTCTTCGTGGAGCTTCAAATCATGGTGTTCTCAGCTTTTTCTTGGTCCCAGTTTGACATGTTTCTTTGTCAACTTCAGTTAGAGTGGAGTTTTATGGATTCACAGCAGGTTGCAGAGTGCTGTTCAGTCTGGAAACTGTATTTCATTTGTGTAGTGAAACATCAGCAAAACGCATGAGTCGGCCATTTTATCCATGTCAGATTTGACGGAGATTGAGAATATCTGCAGGAGAACATTCTGAAGAGCATCTTGAGGGCAGTGATTGGTGGAAGGGGAAGTAAATGGGCATAAGCTCCACCTGATCTTCTGCATGGATTTGCATGGTAACCCTGCATCTCTTCCATGTCTGCAGAACAAGGAGAAGGAACGGATAAAGGAGCGGGAGAAGGAGGCCAGGGAGAGGGAGGCAAGGTACAGCAATGGCCATCTCTTCACCTCCCTCACAGTGTCAGGCACCACGCTTTGCTCTGCCTGTGGCAAGAGTATTACAGCCAAGGAGGCTCTGGGCTGCCCCAGTGAGTACAAACACACACCACACCCGCTTATAGTACTGTACCACCGCCTTATAGTAAAGTACCACCATGTACTAACTGCTATCTAATACTGTTACAGTACCACCATCTTCTAGCACTGCTATCTAATACTGTTATAGTACCATCATCCATTAATACCATTATCTAATACTGTTATAGTACCACCATCCTTTAATACCACCATCTAATACTGTTACAGTACCACCATCCTTTAATACCACCATCTAATACTGTTACAGTACCACCATCCTTTAATACCACCATCTAATACTGTTACAGTACCACCATCCTTTAATACCACCATCTAATACTGT
>JAACJT020000684.1:0-13201 GCA_009936485.2 Gymnarchus niloticus | reverse complement strand
AGAAAGAAAGCACTGGAAGAAAAAAAAAAAAGATGCGCGGGGGCGGGGTCTGCCCCCTGGGGGGGGGAAAGGGGGGTTTGTTTTTCTTCCCCCCCCCCCCCCCCCCCCACAGTGTGGCAAATAGTTTCCAACCACAGCATAGTACTGCTTTGGTGATGGGGGTATGCATCTTCTCTGAGTCCCTCCTGCACTTGGGATAAAGTCGGGATCCAAGACCGTACCGGAGAGGAGAAAACTGAGTAACCAGGTATTCCAAGGTGGACTTGCTCTGAGAGCAGGAATGAGAAGAAAGTGAGATGACAATGATGAGATAAGGCCATCCACCTTCAAAAAAGCAGAGAGAACAGCCCTACACCAAGACTTCACAGCCTGGAATTAGCGTGACATGAGACCTCCAGAAAAGTCTCACATTTGGTTATGTGGACTCCTTCAATTTAACATGGACCTTTTTGTCTTCCGCAGTCAGGATGGCGAGAAAATTCTCAGTTACAAAGACATAATGTGAATTCTTTCCAGCATGGATAACCACCATTACGAAACCACCAAGTCACTGTAACGTTATCTCAAACCATAAATTATCACTTCAAGGTTTGCTGAATTTTCTGCTCACGGTTTCCATTATGAAAATCAAGTGCCTTCTTGCTTCCAAAAAAACCAATCTTTTTCAGGTGGTAATTATCAAAACACACCTGTGGCTTTCTGAATTAAAAAATAACTAAAATTGGTCTGCTCAGCCACAGAAATGCCCAGTGCAGTTATATTAAACAAAGCAAAGAATAAAGACTCAAAGGGGAAGGAAGCCTTGGCGTGGTTCAAGCACCTTCCTCCCAGAAGGCCCTGCTACAGCCTTGACCCACATTAGGCGAGCCATACCTTTTCTTCCATTTTCATTAAAGCTCTACCTAACATCCTGCAAAAACAAGGTGAAACATGATCCCTCACATGGCTGCCTGCACTCTACTTTTGCTCTAGTGCCCTCAGAGGGGCTCAAAACACACGTGAGGGCTGCGTGTGGAGGGCATTGGAGGAATCGGACAGTTCTGGAAACAGAAAACGTGGAGCACCCAACACCGCACATCAACCGTGGCACCGTAAGAAGGGCAAGGCTGGATAGCAGCCAGTGGACGCCATTACCGCCACGGTGTATGCTGGTCTGACAGGAAACTGGGGAATCTGGGATGGATAATTCCTTCCTGTTTCTGTGGCAGACCAGTTCGTCCTGCTTCCTGCAAATTGAGGCATGCATGGGCATGGGGGGGTGGGGGCAGTTGGCAATGCTTGACCGCCTGCTCTGCCTCTGCCAACTTGGCTGGGTGAAACTTGCCCCTACGTTCGCTCACGTCACGGTGAGTCAGCGTTTTGGCATGGCTGAACTTGCACCCACCCCCATGCCCTTCTCCCCTGCCCCACATGCTCTTCTGCAGGCTGGGCCTTCATAGACTGCAGACACCGAGGACGAATCTGTGCTGTCATTAACCATCTCCAAAGCCAGGAATCAGTATGTCAACGAATTGATCATCTGAAGATGCTACTGTGTTGACATCACTGAATGCCCTATATTATTCATCAGGAAGTGTATAGTACCACCCCTCAGAACAGTGGCAACTGCTGTCAGGAAACTGGACTGACACTGACCATTGTGAGATCCATGTATAACTGAAGAGAAAGTCTGAAGTTATCTAAGACTAATGCTTCTCCTGCTTCCAGTTTAGAGTCCAGTCATAAGTCTTTAAGTGATACCTTGGGAGGACTCATCCAGAGCACCATGCTTAGAAAAAGCCTCGCCATCCTGCTCTGGCAGCCAGAACAGCAATATTTCATGAAGAACTGCAATCAGAGTCATGATTTGTTCTAAACAACAAAACGATCAAACTGTATAACTGTTTCAGTTTGATCTCATAACTTGCTAAGCTGGACATTAGCTGGGTGGTAGCAATAGCCTTGACTGTATACTTCACTGTTAATATTCTCTTCCACTTTTTATTAGCAATAATATTTCATCTTGCATGTGATGAACCTGTTGGTCCGTGTCAGTTTGAAATTTTCAGAATCTAAGGGAAGGGAGAGAACAGAGGGTTTCAAAGAAAGTGTCATTTTGATGATGCATCCTCTGTAAATTACAGCAGTGTTTGGTAATAAGGCACGCAACGGTGTAGCAAAAATCTGTCTATGATTTTGAACATATGCCATTCTTGCAGAGTTTTACCTGCAGCCCAATTAAATATGGATACAACATGCATCCTGTGGTGGGACTGTCAAAAACGCAGGACTCAATTCTAGCAGTCAAAAATAAACATTGTTCCTGCTGACTGAACGTGCACACGTCAGTTTTCATGCAAAATACGTTACCATGGTTTCAATCTAGGAAAGGACAGCAATAGAATTTCTAATCATTTTAGTAAGTTTGCTCTTCTATAATTTTATGATAGACTTATAAAAATAAGTTCTTTCTGGGAAAAAATAAATGACAAAACCAGCAATTCTGTTTGTGGTCTAAAAGAAATTGGCTCTCTAACCTAAAAGTTGCCAGTTTTATTCCTAATGAGGCCTCTGTTGTTGTACCCTGCTCTCACAAAAAAAATGCAGCCATGTTATGATGGTAAAGTTGTTGCTTTGGGACAAAAGAAGTGCCAGCTCAGCAATTTAATAATAACTTTAATGGTGGAGAGTGCATTAGCGTTTTATTGAATGGCTATGCCTATCTCTTCATGGCCACAGAGCATCTTGCTGACTAATTGAAATCACCTTTGTTCTGATCAAGCAATAGAGATACCATCCAAACCTAAACTTTAATTAAGAATAAAAAATATCTAAAACAAGACTATCAATAAATATATTCACTTGATATTCTTTCCATAAATTAGATTAGGTAACTTAATGAAACAAGCATATCAATTTGAGTTCTCAGACACACATTCAGACAAGCAATCAAGATCTTTAATGCTTACGAAACTGGTCCTTCCAGGGCTCGTTTTCACCCTAATAGTAAAAATGCTATGTTTTCTGCTTACTTGTTTTTTGATCATTATTAATTGACTGACTTCCCCTTTTGTTGCACTACCATGGCCCTGCCGTTTTCAAGGAGTCCCGAGCAGAATGCGTTGGACCGTAACACCTTAAACGATGTATGGATGAAAGGGATTTAAATTCACCGTCTTTACTGGAAGAATGCTCTGTCACAATGCCATGCACGACACACATAACAGCATGCATTTTTAATTACTTGCATTTTTTTTTTTACTTTCATATTTATGACAATAGTAAAATTGCATTTAGCTCATTTTACTTTAATGGCTCAGGAATCCCACAGTTCTTTATGACCCCGCCCCTCTACAAACAAAACAATTAACTTTAAAGGGACCCCAGCCGAAACGCAGTACCATGGCACGACCCTTATTCATAGCAAGACATCCCTGCAGTTTAATATCCTTCAGGGTCTGTGTGCGTATCTCAGTATTTTTGTCTTAACTTGTAATGGATGATGGTCACATTAAAACGTCTTTAAAGGCACTATAAACAATTATCCTATATTGCTTGTCCACATTTTTAAACATTATGGGAGCCACAGAAAATAGGGCCAGGAAGCTGGACTGCAAGTCCTGCTACCCACGTTGGAGCACCCCCATGTGGACAGGACCCGAGAGAGAGGAGAGAGGACTTCTGTGCATTTGCTCGCCCTTTCCGCCACCCCCAGTGGCATGCAGCAGCCCCGCCCCCTCTGCTGCGCCCCAGTTCTGTCAGGTTGGGTTCCGTCGCCGCTCAACACCTGCAGGCTTTGTGTGTGACGTCATCATCTGAACAGCAGCTGCCCTGTCCTTGTGCCGGCCATTACAAACCACCCCCCCCCGCCTTGCGGGGCCCAGTCATATGAGGCACAGCTGCTCCCTGTCCCTCGGCACCGAACCCCCCCTCGCCGTGACAGCTCTGACCAGGAATCAGAGAGGATGCCAAAAAACAAACAAGGTGAGAAAGCGGGGATGGCAGATTCGACGCCGCTACTGCTAAGCTCCACCCACTTAGAACCAGCAGGGTTCCTTCCACATGTCCTTGGCTGTGAGGCTAATGTGACGGCCCACGTGAGAAGGTCATTTACAATACAGACATGAATACCCAAGCTCACCAAATATGGTACTCCACCCCGTCAACCGGACCTGGTAATACGCTGAGGACAGCCAGCCTTGTGACAACCATGGAGTACGCGCTCTGCATTTGGGGCAAAAATAGTTAGCAGGGTTGGGTACTGAGGCTTGTATGGACCAAAATCTGGACTGAGCCAATAGAATATATGTTGTGCGTTGTGCTGCACAAAGCTCTCTATATATTTAGGGGTCCAGAGCAAAATTTTTTCAGACGTCCCGAATTCCTAGCCACTTTCCTGGTCATGTTAGGGGTGGAAAGAGGGGCAGGAATAAATCTGTTGATCTCTTGTCACATTTTGGTCCACAACTCTGCTCTCTAAGCAGACATTATGCAACCACAACATGATTCACGTTCCAAGAAATATGACGGCCCAGTTTGCAGAAAAGGCCGTCTATAGCTGAGCCGTTCTTCTGTTCTGCAAAGCCAACAGCAGATGGTGGAAATTACATTATTCATAAAAAGTAGCCTGTTTCGCGGTGTTGTGTGCAGACACATGCTGGAGAACAGTGGCCTAATGTGGGTCATATTTGCCACAAACGTGAATGTTTAATTTAATCTCTTCAAGATTGCGGTACCTACAGGCGTGGCTAACAAACTCTGCAAGCTCCTAGAGCATTGTCAGAGATGTCACAAGCCCGCCATCGTCCCTGCGTGTGGAATTCATCACCAGCGCCGTAAGGAGAGCTGCTGCCCTGCCTCGCTCCCGCATTATTAACGAGATGAGCTTGTGGCTTCGCGCGCGTGCGTCCGCGGGAACAACAGCAGTGTCCTCAACGGCGCCGACAGCTGTGATGAAAGGCTGAAATGCATTGGTTTTGTTTTCTTTCATTACGCTTGGGCGCGACAGACTCCCAGCAGCTGGGAATTTGCCTAAGCAGAAGGCGCCAGAATCCTGCCTTGTGAGCGTTTTATATCTAGGTCTATTAGCACTGGCATGGGCGTCGCTACAGTATCATCGCTCAGCAACCAGAGAGGATGGGAGAGGCGATGTGGAGAACAAGAGAGAGAGGGCAGGAGAGGAGATGTGGAGAGAGTGAGCTGGAAAGATCATGTGGAGAGAGAGAAGGCAGGAGATGTAGAGAGAGAAACTTAAAGAGAGGGCAGGATATGGTGAGACGGAGTGAGAAAAAGATTGCAGAGATCAGTAGGGGAGAAAGAGATGGAGGACAGGAGAGGTAACAGCAGCAGGTTAAGTTACTGAGTCACCTCTTTGCCTGCATTCATGTACTGTAATTCAGAGTCAGCTGTTGAACGTGGGTATGGAACCCAGTCAGGTGCCAGTGTGGTGCATCAGGAACATTACAAGAAAGACGACCGACCCTCAAGTCTCAGTGAGATCAATCTGAGGAAGGTCTCTTCCTTCTGTTTAAAGCCACATATGCCAGCCCAACAATATCTGGACATGAAACTATCTCCAGAAGAAAGATTTCGGTGCTCTAATGCTTGTAGACATTGGTTCAGTTTGTGAACCGATTGGCATTACCAGATGTTTCTAAAATCCCCCAGTGATTAGATAGAAAGTTAACATTCAAACTGGGTCTCCCACCATCCCAGATATGAATTTAGGATTCTGACTCTTTTTGTCAGCTGTTCATAAGCCCAGCCACCCTGCAAACGGGAAGATTCTTCGAAGATGCAGTCTCACAGACAAAAAGGAACAGAGAGAATGACATTTCCTACTTGAGGTAAGAAGTATCAGAATGCAGGTAAACGGAGAGTTCAGGGTTCGAACTCCAGGTGACTGCATGCTTCATAAAGAGGGGTTGCACGAACGATCCAGAACATCAACCAGATTCACCTCTACGTGAAGCTATGAAACTAAATGTTGAGTTTGTTAGAAGAACACGTGATGGAATGTTAACAAACTAAACCCTGTGCAAAGATGCGTGTGATGGAAGTGCTCCTCATAAGGCACAACCACACAGTGCATTTGCCATTCTGCCAAACCAACAGGTCCCTCTTTAAGGTTAGGATTTACAGTCTACTTACTGATGCTCAGAATGAAGAATAAGGGCCTAAACCAGGCCATTTCAGTGAGGCCGGTCCGGGTATGAGCATTGAAGAGGTGGCACAGTGATCAGAGAGTTCTGTCATGAATCAGCCACGGGGGTGAGTAGCTGATTAAAATAATATTAGTTGTGTCTGTTTCACATCTACTGCTTTCAATCACAGTTGAGGAAGATGTATCTGATCTGCTGCGGCGTTGATTTTTTATTTTGTATTCCGCTAATCATCATCAGTGACGGATAACGTAAAACTGCTCTTTTTTAGGTTATATACATGGCCAGCATTCCATTCATTAGCAGAATCATCATAAAACCACATCCTGCAAATGGCGGTAGGTTTAAAGCTTTCACCAGGGCTGCTGCATAATTAATAAGCTTCTGTGTTAATGGATTAAAAATCCCAGCATGCAATGCAGGTTCTATCCTGGGAATCAGAAAATGATGAAAAGAGGAAGCAGGGGTGAATGGAGGCAATGTAGAAACAGGAAATCAAAATGAGCTGCTCTTACAGAAAACACAGGTGGTACAGCAAGCGACAGAGATGCTCTCCGGGGAATGACAATCACCCTCCCCTCAGCAAAACACACAAAATAAAATGCCAAAACAGGTGAGGCACAGGCAAGGGGATGTTATTTACCTAGGAAAAGGTGAACTGCAAGTTCAAAAAAAGACAAAGACGAACGTATACTAAATTCTGTTCGGACAGTGGCTCAGCCTGCACGCAAACGAATGTGTACTTTGGGTTTTGTGTCACTCCTCCCTACCATAACAGAGATGAAAACTGATTTGAAGATGTCCAGTTGTCCTTGGTTTTTATCTTTCAGGAAAATGCAATGCAATGATGCAACGCTTAAAAAACATGACCCACAGAATGCAAATGATTAAAAACTCATATCGAAAGCAAATCCAGCCAGGTTCTTTTGTGCTTTATTACAAAGACAAATATGCAAACGCACTTTATGGGTATCGATGTTGACTACCAACGAAGCATAAAAGATTTGCAATATTGGTAGTGAAACCTACATTATTTATGTTTACTACACCGAGAGGTAGTGACCACACAGCGGTGTTGATGGGGATTTCTATGCATTAAACACATCCTAAAGCTAATTGTCATAAAATGATTATAAACTCTTTTTATTTAGAAGGATACTTAGAATGTCATTGAGGAATTAAAATAATAACACTCTTGTCTCAGTCGTTCAGGGATAAAGGTTGGAATCTGGACTCTATTCTGGGTATGGAATTTGCCTGTTCTCTCCTTGTTGTGCAGGAGGTTTGGGTCTATCTCTGACCTGCACTGTGCTGCCTGGCATTGTGCTCCAGAGCATGATAAGAAGTTGGAAGATGGACAGATGCACAATGTGTGGCACAACGAGCTCCAGAGGTGTGAGTTTTATTGGAAAAGAGGAATCGGAGAAGGATAGTATGGGAATCCTGGACTGCTGGAGGCAATAATGTGTGTTTTTATTTCACGCCAGATCCTCCTAGACCGCGGAATGAGGAGAGACATGAGGGGGTGTGAGACAATGGCGCGACGGCCGAGGGGGTGTCAAAAAAAAGGAGAGGAACCAGCAAAGAAAACGGGGTAAGCTTTAGTCAGACAGTGAATTGGTGTAGCAATTACAGCCGGAGATTCAGGTGGTTGTTTCTTGTATGACTCATTCAGTGTGAAGTCCTTTTAAAGGGAGTCTGGGTTTTTCGGAGTGTGGCAGCCACGGGGGTGATTCATTGTTTCCCGCCCTGCACCACTGGGGCATGGCCTCATGGGTGGGGGCTTGCCAGGTGTCCAAAACAACAGGCCTGAAGTTCTGATGGGTGGCTGTTGTCCAGGGTACAGCAGAGAGCACATGGCCACCCGTCCACCGGACAGGTGTTGGTGGGTCCCAAAGGTGCTCTGGTCAGGTAGTATGGCCAATGCACGAGGCATGCAGATGAGAGAGACATTAGTGCTGGCATAGCCTCAACATGGTCCATGTTGGACCTGAAATGAGAAGTCCTGGAGAGAAAGGAATCCAAGAATTGGTGTTTATCCCCTAGGTCATCCACTGCAATGGGGCATGGTCAATGAACAACACAAAGCATCTGCCTGTGAGGCAGTGTTTCACTTTGGGCACCATCTCTTTTATGGCAAGGGCTTCCTTTTCAACTGAAGCTTATTTTTTTTTTCCTGGGGCTTCAGGAGGCCATTTCCAATGTGGTACCTCAAGTAATGTGGTTCATGTAAACTGAGGTGCCTCTTTTTTGGGTTACTGGTGAGCCCTGCCACCTGGAATTCAATCTGTACAGGACCCCATGTAACCCAAAGGGAAGCACTGTGTACTGCCAGCGACTCCTTTCTGTAGTGAATGTGGTTTTCTGCTGGGCTCTGAGTGTTAACAACAGATGCCATTAGCCCTTATTGATGTCCAGTACAGAAATGAACCAAGCCCAGTAGCCATTGAACAGACACCGTATTCAATTAACAGAAGTCAAACTAGTTTAACAAGCATAGCTGTTGGATTGTTGTGAGGGTTTGTACATCCTCAAGCACCTCCAGCAACAAAACTTGTTCAATCTTCACTTCAATGGCGTGGTAGGGCAGTTCTTACATGATGACGCTGAGTGAGCTGCAGATATTGTGACAAATGACATGAATTCAACCTGGAATAAAGGAGAATGCTTCAGATATCTCCTGCTGATGAGGCATGAGGCTGATGAGGCGTGAGGCATTCCCTAATGTTCAAACTCTTCTGAGCTAGAGGCTCTGGTCCCAGGGTATCCAAAGCAAACAGGATGGGGATGGGTTCTATCCATTTTTTGAGCCAGTTCACAAAGTCCTTCTGGTCTTGCTGTCTTCATCGATGCTGGCTGACCTTGTGATTCACTGACTAAACCTTCTTCTCTATGACATATTGCCCCTATCAAAAAATGTACAGGTGCTAGTTGGGATGAAAACCAATACTTGCTCACCTCTGTAGAACTTGTGGGGATGGGCTGGCCAGTTATGCAGTTACTCCTGAGCTTGCTAGGCTCCCTCTGTGTGCTCCCTTACTACTGACATCACATCACGGATTCACTCCTCTGTCTCCTAGATGTGTTCCATGAACTGGAAGAGAGACAGTTGGGCTTTCCAAGCCTCCTCGGCCACACCTAGCGATTGATGGAGATTCCACCCAAAGAGGAACTTGAAAGGAATGTTGCCAGTTGGGGCAACAAACACACTGAATCTCCCATACAGCAATAAACACGTTGATACAAGAAGTGGTGTAGGTATTATGGCGAGAGATTCTGATGGTTACTTCCTACATGACTGTCTTGGTATGGAAGAGTGAGTACTTTTAAAGAGCATCTATAGTGTCTGTGCTATGACACTGTTTACTGGAAAACTGATTCAATGGATGTATAAGGACATTTACTGTATATGCAGTATTTATGGATGTACGTTTATGGCCACACAGTTATGGATGAAGCATTAATAGAGCATGATGGTGTTAAAGGCTGAGCTGAGGTTGATGAATAACAGCCTGGCAAAGGTGCTGCTCTTCTCTAGGTGTTCCAAGGTGGTGTGAAGGGCCAAGAAGCCAGCGTCATTCTCTGACTTGTTTCTCTAGTATGCAAACCACCGTGGGTTCAAAAAAGCTACAATGTTATGTTGTTGATATATCCATGATGAGTCTCTCTCCCTGCACTTCATGGCCACTGAGATTCGTGCCACCAGCTTGTAGTCTATCAGACATCACAATGTAATGGTTGTAGGAGTGGCACAATTGTAGTGTATGTGGACAGTGGGCAGGGGCAAAGAGATGCTAAAGATGTCAATGTAAGCAAGGGCCATCTGAGCTCTGTAAGTTTTCGAAACACAAGAACAAATGCCATCAGGGCAACCAGCTTTGGAAGCTTTGACCTTATTGAACCCTCCCCATCCTGTTCAGAAAACCTCAGCACAAATCCCCCTGCTTCACTCAAAGCTTTATGTCTGATCCATTTTCTGATCTTCAAACCTATCAAAGAAATTTAACTCATAGAAATCACTGTGCAGGTATAATGGCTCATTCCTTGTCATTCCTGGTTATTCCTGGTCATACCTAGTCATTCATGATCATTCCTGGTCATACCTGGCTTTCCTGAACTGCTCAAGCTTTCCAGAGTTGAAAGAGTCAGACCACTCCTTGAGTTTGTCCTTTCAGCAGTTATTGCACCAAGGTGTTTGGTTTGGATAGGACATATCAGTTGTGTCTGATATATTGTGTAATAACTTCTGCATGCCAATTAATGTCCATGGCTGAGTCATAAAATACATTCTATTCTGTGCATTTAAAGCAGTCATTGAGTTACTGTTTGACCTTGCAAGACCAGCATTGTAAACAGGAGCAGGATTGATTTTTCCAAAGCTTGAGCATGGTAAATTGTGGCACAGCCCTTTACTAGTAGTATGACAGTGGTTCAGCATGCTGCCGCCCTGGTCATGGTTGTGACATGTCAGGTGAAACTTCAGCAGAACTTGTAGCAGGTAAAGTCCCCCAATATGACAGAGTAGCCTCAGGGTGCAGACTTCAAATCGTTCACTAAGCACCGCCCTGGTGTTCACTCGTGGCTGGATGTGAATGGTTGTAAGAATAACTGTGAATGGATGGCCAGCATTTTACCAAGAGGTATTCACAGTTTGTTGAATAAGATCCAGCGAGTAACAGTGTCCATACAGCAGGAGTTGTTGATGAGAGGGCACATGTTGCCTTCTCTGTGCTTATTCCTTTATTCAGCAAAGAGGTCCTAGTAGTACATAGAATATTTGGGGAGCAGAACAGCTCAGCTGAGAATAGTTGGATTCAGCCATGTTTCCAAGAACCTGAAAACACAGTAATTATCATCTGCCAATAGGGTCATCAGATCAGTTATCTTCTCCCTCCCCCCCCCTCCCCCGTACTCAGACCACTAAGAACATACACGGAGAGGTTCACACTTTAGCCACAAAAGCTCACTGTCCACCATGTTTTGTTGATGGAACCCCAGAAAGATAGTGGGTGAAAGTTCATGAGGAACGTTTCAAGTCATTCCACAGATAACATGCACAAACTGGCGACACACAACTAGTATAGCCTTAGTTTTTAAAAAGCCAAAAAATGGCATTGTGAGGTTTGTGGGGAAGGATGGGCAGGAAAAGACAAGTTTGATGTTGGGATCTTCTTACTGGAAACAACATGACTGGGCCAGGGCTGGAATCAATGCTACACAGATGAGACCACAAGAAACAGGAGCCATTGTTGTGGATGGGAAAAGAACAAAAACTCACACGGGGGTTATTTGCAACAAACAAAATCGATGTGCAGGGCTCTTGATTTGTGTGTTTAGGGCTCTGCCTACTGTGAGCAAAATGAAGGCATAAAAGACAACAATTTATAGGTAATGCAGGGAACGAGGGTAAATGAAACTAATCAGGACCACAAAACCTAATCACTTGACTTTGCCTTCAGAGGCAGTCATACTCTATTCCCTCAGCCCAAGAGAAATTTCTATATAAAATCTGAAATGAAGTTAAATCTGTATTTCTTCATCCATGGGGTTATTCCATGTCCAGAGTACATATCTCCAGCAGAACATCTGTGAATGAGTTACAGCTCATGCAGTCACACCTGTGGCCTTAGGCAGTTATGTTAGGTTTAATGAGGGATGCTGTGCAAAGCACAGGAGGGCAACCCTGGTGAGTTCAGGTCGACACGTGCCCACAAGTGTGCAGCTGTCATCCTGTGAATGCAAACAGCGACTTGCTGATGAGTCACCTTTGTTCTGTAAGATGTTCCTACACCGACCTCCTGTGCCTTAATCCGGTGAGCCGGGCTCCTTACCAATGGTTGCTTGGCGACTGGGAGGTAAGCCCCACAGAAAAATGTGAATTACCAGTAACAACTTTCCTCCATGAATCATTATCTGAAACAGGAGTTGTTTGTCTGAATGAAAACCAAGCATTTCAGCTTCCATTCTCATGAATTCCTATCTCACGGACATGTCACGAATGCCACAAAGAGGATCTACACATTTCCTTCTTTCCCACTGCTGCCATCACTGTTCTCTGTGGGTGACAAGGATAGCCTGGGTTGTCCATATCCATTTTTGATCTTCTTGGCCGCTCGGAGATAGAATTCCCTGTGGAATGGTAATGATTTTTCCTAATTGGAGCTGGAGCACTGCCGTCAGTAGGGTGGATCCTGGCAGCCAGTCTGAGTGCAACCAGCCCAATGAAGACCACAATCGTTCCAGTGGAAAGGAGACTTCTTTTATTTTGCCGGCTTCATTACTCTCCATAGATGCATAAACATTTAGCTGTTCATCGGCGAGCATGAGCTTCCTGATGTTACAAGCACACCGAGGCCTCCAAATGACGCAAGTCTCGTCTGGCTCGCTACCTTCTCACTCTGGTCACCATCCGTCAGGAAAATATGGAGAGATAATCCAGGACTGATACACAGGGCAGTCACAGACCAGCCGCTGGACGGCCATCATACCCCAATCTTTGTGTCTCAATGTCTTGACTTAATACCACATAATGAGTGCGCCAACATGCTAATGCATCATACAAACATAGCAACAGCTGCAGATATTCCACCCAGCTAACTCTGAATATTACAGGTGTAACACCATACGTTGAATGCACTATACTTTAGATGGAAATGTAACACCACAGTGGCTTAATGTTTAAAGCAAGTTTGACCAGGTAGCTGCTGGTTACACTGTTAACCACCTTAAAGGCAAAGCTGATGCAATCAAAGCTTAGTGCATGAAAGCTATCTGCTCGGCTCTACATGACAACGTGTGCTGTGGATAATGTGATGTGATTTCTCACTATACAGGCAAAATACTCCTGTAACTGTGACAACTGCCCACTAGTCACTTGATCCTGAATCTTATTAGAATCTCATTAGGTTATTACACCTTCATGTAGGCAGCACAATGCTGGTGGTTAGAGAAGACATGCAGTTCTGCTAACAGGCATCTCTAAACTGCCCATTGTGTGTGTGTGTGTGTGTGTGTGTGTGTGTGTGTGTGTGTGTGTGTGTGTGTGTGTGTGTGTGTGTGTG
>JAACJT020000683.1:0-18224 GCA_009936485.2 Gymnarchus niloticus | reverse complement strand
AGGATGGAGCTGCCAGGCAAGAGGAAAAGAGGAAGGCCAAAGAGGAGGTTTATGGATGTAGTGAGAAAGGACATGCGGTTGGTTGGTGTGACAGAGTGGCATGCAGAGGACAGGAGGAGATGGAGAAGGTTGATCCGCTGTGGTGACCCCTGATGGGAGCAGCCAAAAGTGAATGATGAAGAGAGTGTAAATGGAATTCTACTAACTTAGAGGGTGAGGGTGACAGAAAGATAAAAAGGGCAAACCATGCATGTCCTAGTCCTGATCTTATCTTAATAGCCTGTACCAGTTTGTTTATGTTAATAATGAATACTCTGGAGAGAGGTATGGTGTCCCACAAGAATTAGTATTAGGCCCATTACAGTTTACTTTTTGTGTGATTCTACTTAGTGTCATTATTAGAAAATGTGGTGTTGGATTCCACACATGTGCTGATTAAACACAACTATACAGTATCAGTCAACCCAGATGAGCTGTCAAGACTTTATTATATAAGAGAAACTAGATGGCCACTAACTTCCTCCTTTTCTAACCAGCTACAACAGAAGTATTATTACTTGGTCCTAGAGCAGTTTGAGGTATGCTTGATGACAAATAGTTTGATGGCTTTTCTGTTGAACTTAGCACAGTAGCTGAAAATCTTGGAGTTATGTTTGACTGAGGTTTTTGATGCTCACTTTTGAAGTGTTGCTAGAACAACTTTCCTCCACCTGAGGAATACAGGTTAGGAAGATACTGGCCATCCATGATATAGAAAAACAAATCCATACCTTTATAGGTCCCAGACAGGAATACTGTAACACTCTCTGGGTATACCTCTGGGTTGTTATACAGACTTCAGCTGGTGCAGAAAGCTGCAGCCAGAGTTCTAACTTGAACCAGGACATCTGATCACATTAGTCCTCTACTGTCATCATTACACTGGCTTCCTGTTAAATTTCATATTGATAATACTATTACTTACTTTTACGGCTTTGAATAGCCTAGGCTCAAAATACTTCGGTTGATTTTAATTTTCTTGCTTTTTTTGCTCCTACTCTGATGTGTTGTATTGTTGCTTCCTCTCCCCTTGCCTGTCCACTGACCTGCAGTCTGCTTGAGCTAGCTCTCCTACCTGATTTGCTGTCACCAAGAGTTCTGTTGTGATCTGGCAGGCTGCACAAACAAAGAGGGACCAGATCGCAAAGCAGCAATATCCAACCCCACTAATGCAGTTATTGCTCAATGGCAGCAAATCTTACCAACAATACTCCACATCTAATGGCCTTCCCAGAAGAACAGAGGCTATTGTAGCAGCAAAGGGAGGACCAACATCCTCTTTATACCCTTGGTTTTGGAATGACATATTGCACAGACAGGTGTCTCATACTTTTTGGCCATACAATATAGGAACTTGTGCTGCCATTGTTGGCCATAGGAAGTTGGGCTTTCCCTTGAGTGTGCTTTCTTCTGCTCTCTGAGGGAGTTTATCCCTGCCACTGTCACCTATAGCTTGCTGCTTGGGGCCTCAAGTTCTGTAAAGCACTGTGACAATGCTCTTTGTAAAATGCACTGTATTGAACTGAATTGTTTTATACTGATGGGAACCAAAATAATGTGAATAAAATCAGTAAATGATTGCTATTGTTAGATTATCCCACAATGTGTGGACTTTTTGTCATCACTAGGAAAAAAAGATCAAATAAAGAAAATAAAAATCCAGGGTTAGCTGCAGAGATCTTATTTCAAATGTAAGCTGGTTATTTTCTTTGGTTGAATGTTTCACTTTTCATGGGAAAGTTTCAGACCATCTTAGGGATGTACAATGGACCAACAAAGTTATGTGTTATTTTTGGCTCACTGGTACAAAAATGTGTTCTCTGTGGCATTCTTCAGTAAACTTATTCCAAGAATGAAGGAGCTTTCTCGGTTTGGACTTTAGACCAGATAAGGCACAACATCGGACCATAAAAAGTTGCACCAAACTGGTTTTGTTCATACTTTTTTAACAAAATTCTTATTTTCTGACCTTGTGTTCCACATACATAAATTGAATGAAAGCCTGTCTGAAAAGACTAAGTCATGTTTAAATTGTACGACTGCCAAATCCTGAAACTTGGGAGATTTCAAGGCCTTTATTTGTTCACCTTTGATAGGGTGACCATATGTCCTTATCTCTTTTTGGGGCCTAAAAATGTGTCTGGCTGGGATTTCTAAATCGCCAAAAATATCCGGAATTTGGCTTTTACCTTCTACAGTCACTGTTCATTGTGTACAAGTGTCCGTCTACCCTACGACACCATCCTGCCCTAAGTGTCCACTTTTTTGAGGACAAAAATATGGTCACCCTACCTTGAATACCTGAATACTATGAATTGTCTGTTTGTGTATACATTGAGCGAGCTTCTATTGGTGTTTTGGTACTAAAGTGCAGTAGAAATGCTGGAATGGTGGTGAGGGCTCACCCCATTGGAATGGTGGAATGGTGGTGAGGTCTCACACCATTGGAATGGTGGAATGATGGTGTGGTCTTACAACAATGGAATGGTAGAATGGTGGTGTGGTCTCACACCTTTGGAGTTGGGGAATGTTGGCATGGTCTTACACCATTAGAGTTGGGAGTTTGAATCCTACCTCTTGTGTGTAGCTTGCAGTCAAAAAACCAGCAGTTAGGTTAACTGATGTCTCTAAATTGCCCATAGTCTCTGTTCCTGTGTGTGCATGTGTACCTTGCAATGGGCCAGAATCCTGTCCAGGTGTATACACTGGATGAGATGCCAGTCAGAGTACTTTATGAGCTATTTAAATGAACTTCTACATGCCTTCTTACTTGTTTTACTTTCCTCCGGGCATGTGAATGAATGCTTCTCTTTTGCTATACTCCAAACACATTGTTGGCCCCCACACAGAACAAGAAAAGGACCCAAAGTTCTGGAACACTTGGGCACAGCAGACTCTGGGTCAAGCTCTGAAACTCCAGAACCTCAACAAAAATGTTGCCAAGAACCTCATCCTCTTCCTTGGTGATGGTGAGTGGGGCATTTGGGTTACCCATGGTTTATCGCAATTTATTAAGGATCTGTTACCTGAGTGCTCCATGACCCAGAACAATGACTGTAAGTAACTTTGTGATTGAGCGTAAAATTCTTCACAATTTAAATTAAGAAAGCATGTTTATGCATCTTAATCATCTCATGGAAACTGTAGATGGTAATGCTTAGTAGTTTTTAGATTGTTATTTTGCAAGAAACCCATCAGAACTAATTTAAGAACTTGCCTGATGAAAAAAAACAAATGGGTCACTGCAAAAATTCTGGCACATATTCTTGGACTCTACCTGGCCATATAAATGAGGACCAGGATGTGGCTGAGTGAGTGGAAGGCCTTGCTCTTTATTTGCATGAAGTCACCCTGAATTAGAGAGCTGATAATTAAATCATTAAAACCTTTCCATACTCCATTAGCTGTGCCTCCTTTTTTCCACAGTGACAAGAAAAAACTGTGTAAAGAGATGCCACAGGCTGATAGCCACCATCATCCTGCATTATTTTTACAAAATTGTGTCCATTTTGGACCATTATTTGAGTTAATGCTAGATGACCATATTTCATTAGTTATAGCTTTATCAATAAATTTACAAATGACCCACCTCACGACCAGTTAATTTTCATGTGTTTGTGGGAATATCCCACACATAGCTGGGCTGAGTTTTTTAAAGTGACATTTTGCTGTTGTTTGTCATAATGCAGGTAGGCCATTTTCCTAAAGCCATAACATGGCTTGTGGTTTTGTCTAAAAAAACTGAGGATTTTTAATCCTTCCTTGAGATAGTAATATTTAATAGTACGTGTGAGCTATAATCACACGTGTTGACATATCTTTCATTGGGTGAATCACCCATAAAACTAAAAATAAAATCCACAGCCTACAGGCATCAGTGAGAGACAAACTCATCTACACCTTTCAGGCGTTGCCAAAATCATGTGTTGTGCTTTGTAGGTATGGGTGTTTCCACAGTAACAGCGGCCCGCATCCTGAAGGGCCAGATCAATGGAGGCAACGGGGAGGAGAATGAGTTAGAGATGGACAAGTTCCCCTACATGGCACTTTCCAAGGTGCTGTGGCACGACAGGGCTTGGGCAATCCAGCTGGGTTTATTAAATGGGACTCTGGATCAAGGAGAGTGATTTTTTAAAGATGTAATTAAGAAGAAGGAAAAAGAGCAGCATTCATACTGTGCTTATCCAACCTTGAAGCATCACCAAGAGAATCTGTGTCCCACACTGGGATGTTACTCAGCCGAGTGAGGCCAGGAGGCTTGGAGAACCCAAGATATCTCACGCATTGGTTGGGCTCCTAAGTCACATCTCTCCACAGTCAGCTGGGTGTCGACACTATTGTGGCTGGAATTAAGGGCACGTGGTACCATCCTCACAATGTGTGACTGCCCACAGCCCCTAGAGTTGAGGGACCAGCAAGGAGAAGTTCACCAGGAAATGCATGCTAGCTAGCTTTCAACCCTTCCAAGCTGGGATGGGAAAAGCTGTCTGTTACAGATTGGGAAAGAATGGAAATATTTTTAAAAAAGAAACGCAGGCCTAATTTGGATGATTGATCTTATAACTCTGTTTAATTAACTCACTTCTTCACAAGTGACTTTCAAGTTCAGTATTTATCCAGAGTTATGAAGGTTAAGAATCTCTCTTAATGGTACAACTGCAAGACCCTTTGCTGTGCTTGAACTGTCAGCCTTTTGGGGCTGCTTGCTGCTCATTAACCAGTATGCTTTAATGGATTATTCTTTGAGCGGGTTGTCTTGACCTAGAAAGTCACATTAATCAGTTGGTGGCTGGTTAGACTAGGAGTTCTAGGTCCATCAGAGGTCCTCTAGTCCATCCTCAGCTTCTCCATCTTGTCCCCTGTGCTATGTAGCATATCTTCCCCAACTGACATCACGCCATCCCTCTGCTTCCCCAGACATACAACACCAATGCTCAAGTACCTGACAGTGCCGGGACAGCCACAGCCTACCTGTGTGGCGTGAAGGCCAACGAAGGCACAGTGGGCGTGAGTGCCGCCGCTGTGCGTGGCCAGTGCAACACTACGAGTGGGAACGAAGTAACCTCCATCCTCAAATGGGCCAAGGATGCAGGTACGGTGTACCTCTAAATGGGAATAATCAGACTTTATATATAAATAAGATCTCAAAAAATAAATACTAAGCATGCGTGTATTTGTAACTGTTATTTGTAGCATAGTAATTATTAGTAATAATAAGTTTCCGTGGTAACATGGCCCCAGCTTGGGTTGTAGAGTTCCAGTGCTGGTGTGACCTTTTAATTTCCTCTCTGCGCTTGTCTGGTTTATATCCATCCGTCCACCCACCCATTCATCCATACATCGATCCATCTTCAAATTGCTTATCCTGGTTGGAGTTGCAGGGGGCCTGGATCATATCCCAGACAGAACAAGCCACAAGGAACACCCTGGAAGGGGTGCAAGGATGCCAGTCCAACACATGGCACACACATGCCACACAGTACAGCCAGTTTAGAGATGCTAGTTAACCTAACTGCATATCTTTGGACTGCAGAAGTGAACTGGAGTACCTGCAGGAAACCCACATGATATTAGGAATGCAGGTGGAATTCAAACCTCCAACACTGAAAGTGTGATGCAATACCCTCCTTGTCCAGGTTCCCTCCCACGAACCCAAAGGCAGATAAATTTATGACTCAATAATTTGTTTTGTGTGTGTGTGTGTGTGAGTATGCATTGTGATCTGATACCCTTACCAACATATCCCTGACTGTAGGTGGATGACAACCGTAACAATAAATATTAATATTAAAACATGAATTACTTTGGACACGTCCACCTGACTGTACATATGTGGCTTTCGGAAATCTGCAAATTTCAAGACTGAGGGCTGGATTTACTAAAGTGTGGCACCTGTCTTTGAACCTTTGGACAGCACACCCATCTGTTTTCCAAACTGCTTGCCCTATGCAGGGTTGTGGGGGCAGGAGCCTATGCCAAAAAGTTTAGGGCAGAATGTGGGGGACACCCTGGATAAAAGGTCAGCCTGTTGCAGGATACAGTCTGTAGGGATTTAGATACACCAACTAGCCTGTGCTGTATATTTTGGGTCTGTGGGAGGCAACCCCCAAAGCTGAAGGAGAACATGCAAACTCCATACACAGAGAGGCTGAAGCGGGATTTGAACCCCCACCCCTGGATGAGTGACACAACACTGCTAAATACACAGCTACCATGCCCCCTTGAAAAGTGTTGATTATTAAAAATAATGGGCTTAATCTTTTGCCCTTTGCAACTGCCATGACTAATTTTCAAAATCAGTGGAAATTTTGCAATACAAGATGAGCAAGAAAGATGCAATGTAATAAAACCAACAACACACTGAGACCATCTAAGCTTTATTTCTTATGATTACCTTGATTCATATTGATTATTCATAGCTACACATTTTATTATTAACAGTAAAATATTTCTGTTGTTTTTCCTCAGCTAATGCAAATTTAATATAACCAAGATTTGAACAATATATTTATGAATTTAAATTGTGCTAATTCATTCAGCCAACAGATTGAGGTGTATAATCAGCTCAATAGGATTTATCCATCCATCCATCCATTGTCAAACCATTGACCCTGGTCAGAGTCTTGGATGGCTTGGGGGTTGGGGGGCTGACAGTTTGGTTGTCCACTGTGCCTAGACATTCTTTATAGGGCATGCTGGTAGAAGCTGTGCTGGTCCTGCTTTAATGGTTTCACTCTGACACAACAACGATGTCGTGCAGGCTGTCTTAGGGTAACCAGCATTAAGCTATAGTCACCCTTTCTTCTTCCTCTGTGTTGTATGGAAAACTGATAAAGCACTCATCACTGGATCCTGCTGTGTAATGTTTAAAAATAATTTTTTCAACCATTTGATAGTCACACTGTTTGAACTTGTGATCTATAAAATAGAATAAAGCACACCTAAGACGTCACACAGGGCGTAATCATACTTACCAAGATGCAGCGTATTGCAATGTGAACACAGCTAAACTGTAAATGATTTTCTTGAGCTCAGTAAATATTTTGCTTAGGCTATAGTTTAACAGGTGCCTGGGGTTGAAATTTGCACCCTGACAAGGCCTCAACCCCTTTCCCGTAAATGGACATCCCACCAGCAGTGTAAACAGTCATGCTTGACACACTCTGAACTATAGCACAAGTGAGCTGCATTTTTATATTGGGTGGTGGATAAATGCATCACGTTCCATCCTCAGTTGAACAGTATGAGAACAAGTTACTCTCTGTTCTTCACACAGTTATGTTTGGCACACAATGAGTTGGCGTGCTCTGTCTTGTTTTGTTTTCTGGTCTTCATCTGCTAGTAGCTCACTGGTCCTGTCTTTCATGTAAATTGGCTGTGGTTTGAAATCAGGCAGGAAGATAGGAAGATGACAAATTCCACATAAGTAATAAATCATTTCAGATAGTCTTGAGAAAACAAGTTGGCTGAAAACAACTGCGGGTCAACATTTGCTTTGGCTGAGAGCAAAAAGACCTCACAGCATGAAAGATGACCCACCCTCACAAAAGACGCCAGTTGTTCTGTTTTCAGAATGTCACACAGTTGGAGCTGACGAACTGAACCACTATCTTCTCACAGGCAAGTCCATTGGCATCGTCACCACGACAAGAGTAAATCACGCCACACCCAGTGCGGCATACGCTCACTCCGTGGACCGCGACTGGTTGTCGGATGCGGAGATGCCGGAGGTGGCGTTAAAGGGAGGCTGTAAGGACATTGCTAGGCAGCTGTTTGAGAATGTCCCCAACATTAACGTGAGTGAGCACGTTCAACTTAATATGGTAACCAGGTTCAGCCATTTGTGTCATAGTGCGCTACCATTTTCCTTAATTTCCAGCACAGTAATTCCATTCCAGGTAACCTCAGTGCAACATGAGACACCAAGGGTCTTAGGTTGATCTTTAAATTTATGCTAGGTAGAAATTCTAACAATATAAAAGACGGTTTACGTAACTGTAGGGTGGGAATTCTACGAAAAACATCCAAAGTTTATATTATATGACCTTGTACTGCCTGCCACCGGCCTGAGGAGGATGGGCTTCCCCTCTGAGTGTGGTTCCTCTCAATGTTTTTTCCTCTCCCAAGGGAAGTTTTTCCTTGCCACTGTCACCCTGGCTTACTCTTTGGGGCCTTTGGGCATGAGTTTTTTGTAAAGGCTTTGTGACTATGTTTCGTATTGAAAGCGCTATATAAATAAAATGTAATTGAATTGAAGTTGGAGGCTTGAGTGATTTTTTTAGGTGGGAGGCCTGAAGTAAATGACATTTAATGTGTTTGTTTCTGTTTAGTTAAAGGCTGGAATTTTTGGAAGGAGGTTGAGCCTTGTTATAACCTTATTATCCAACAAAGAGCTTGTTTCTCATCTTTGTCGGAAGACCACGTTAAATCTTGTTTGCTGTGACTGTTCCTTAGCTAATCATGAGTTTCCAGTAATTAATCTGTGCATATGTGTGTGTGTGTGTGTGTGCAGGTGATTATGGGCGGTGGCCGGAAGTACATGCACCCCCAGAACACCTCGGACGTGGAGTACCCAAATGAGCAAAAGCACTGCGGTGTCCGCAAAGATGGGCGGAACTTGGTGGAGGAGTGGCAACTGAGGATGAGTAACAAGGTCAGTCTCAGGCCCTCTGTCCATTCCCATGGTTGTCTGTGTGATTCTTTTGTGCTCCTTCAGAGCAACTTGGGTCCACCCTTCCCAAAGGTCCACCAAGCTATGTGGGCCGCATGACAATGAACGCCATGATGAAAAGGGGGATTTCAGATTAAACAATCAGTTGAATTTCCCTAATCAAGTAAGCTGCCCTGTAAGGCAGTAGGAACCTAGCGAACTTCTAATGTTGAAGGTTGTCGGAAGGGCCTTTATATACGTAGAACCGTTACGCAAAAGCTCATAAAAACACTGTCAATGGAAAATGGGTAGGGAATGAGAATTTCAGTGAACAGTTTCAAGATAGAGCAGTTTTGATTAATCAAACCAAGGATGTTAGGTGACTGGAAAATGAAAAGAATAAAGAAACTATATGGCCGATAGTGAATGACTCTTGCAGGAAGAATATGTTCTAACAATTTTGGAAGAAAGAAAGAAAAGAAACTTAAGGAAATATTAGTTGTAGTCAGACCCAAAAGCGCTTTCTGACTCAGAGAAACATTCAGATTACCTTGTTCTGTAATCACTCAAATATCTATCGAGAAAAATTGTGTCTGCTAGCAGTGAGTTATCAAGTCTGGCAGCATTTCAGTACAAACCTGCTGACAGTGGCACTAGGTTTGTTCTGCACTTAGCGTTGTTCAAGTCATGATTAGCCAGTGTCTAATTCCAAGAGCTTTAGCAGACGTTAAGTAACATTTGTAATAGGTAGCTAGCAGACATACACAGATCATCATGACATGACAATCATCTGCCTCAATGGGGCCTCTTTTAGCAAAATGGACTGGCATAGACAATAAAATACTGGGTGGAAAGAATGGGTCCCCAGTGTGATTTGAATTGAAAAATCACTGGAGACTGTGCTGTAGGATTTCCCTGCTTATGTTTCTGTAGATTTAGATCCAAAGAAATGATTAACTGAAATTTAACTACATTTATGGTTGAGGAGGAAATGCAGGCATATTTTAAGATTAATAACACAGTAACAGAAATATAGGCCTACATTTTAGGTCAAGTTCTGGACAATAAATGAAACATTTTTATTTAGTTTATGTATCCTCATAAAGTCACTGAGCACAATTTTGGTAAAATAATGGTCAATCAAGCTCCTCAACTGAGAAGTATGGTTTAGCTTAAATCAAATCCAGAAGTTCAGGGTCGGGTCACTCTGAGCATCTGCTTTTGATGGGATCCCACGTATTGCCCTACATGCCTCTTTAGTTGGGCTACTGGGTTGGGGGCTTCAAGCTGCTTGGGGATGGGACAGTCGCTGTAGCAGAAATGAGAGGTAGACCTCCAATACCACCACTGTATCACCAGTGACATGCATCCTGCTCATAATCTCAAAACTATAAATGTCTCCGGAAGGAATCTGAGCCTGAGGGGTGACGAGGAGGGGCAAATGTGGCACCCCCATCTGCTGGCTGCCGGCTGCAGGGTGAATCACTAAGGCCTTTGGCAGGTACCCACTCAGAGTTAAAAATTACTAAAGGCCTTTAAGACTGCTTAAGAAGGTGTAAGGGAGGGGGTTACAAAACAAGCTGAGTGCTTTGAAGTCAAGGCCAGGAGTGTGGTTTTGGTAGTTCTTGCTTTTGCTGTGAGGGATAATGGCAAAGAACTAGCCAGTCACGTTAGCCCTGTCTGAGTGTTCCCACTCCAGTTCTGGCTGTTCCTGCTGATCGGTGTCATGCAACAGTAAATGAGTGTTACTTAGGTAGTGTGTAACTGTTTGGTGGATGGGACCATGCCATAAACACAAACCTAAAGCACTGATTAAAAAAAAAAAACAAAAAAAAAAAAAACAATGTCAATGGAACCCTAAATCTCGGTTTTTAACATTTCCTCCAAATCTACACAGCTGACATTCTGAATCCTAAATGAGCTTGTTAGTCCAACAGAGGCCAGCTGGGTTTAATTTTATTTACCTGAGGCACTACCATGCAACTGGTGATTAGTCCCTGGGAAAAAGCAAGAGGTAACCATGCAGATGTGTTTCATTCTGGTTAGCTTTATTTTCAAGCTTAGCAGGTGTCATTGATGAAGATTTGTGTTATTTTGATTTGGCTGGGTGAAATAATTAAGCAGGAAGTAGTTCTTTGTTGGCCAGTATTATATGGAAGGAGATTGTTTATCTTTCACTGAGTCAAGTCAGCATTTTGGCCATGCAATTCCCCTTGAATGCAAGATGACAAGAACAATCATTCTGAATGATGACAAAACATCCTGAAAACAGCTCATACAATGTGTCCATGATGACAATGCTGGATACTGCTTGTTCTATTTTTGCCAGAGGAGTGCTTATGTGTGGAACCGGAAAGGTCTGCTATCACTCAACCCCGCCAATGTGGATTATTTATTGGGTGAGTTTATTGTAGAACTGCATGTGCCTTCTGTTTCTTGGAAATTCTGACTTCCTGGAGAACATGCCATATGCCTCTGCTTGCTCCCACAGGCCTCTTTGAGCCGGGAGACTTGACTTACGACTTGGACCGGAACGAAACATCGGATCCCTCTCTGACTGAGATGGTGGATGTGGCGATTAGAATACTGAAAAATAATCCCAAAGGGTTTTATCTGCTGGTGGAAGGTGAGTGTACGTTCCCTGGGCCGGATAAAGGTGCTGCAGGTTCATACATCTATGAACTTTATATATGCTATGCATTACTATAATTTAAGTTCACTTTTCTACAATGATACTTGCAAAGTGTTACTTCATAAGACTTATTTATGCACCCAGATGCACCAATTCAAGTTATGCCTGAAAGGTACAACATCAGTGTTACTTCTGGGATTGATTTGACATTGTGACTTGACAGTGCTGGTGGAGAGAGGCTGTTTAGCTTTTTAAGTTATGGGATCGCTGGGTTAACTTAGAGTTCCATGGTTGGGTTTGTCTGTTGCTTGGTTTCCTTGCCTGTCTTGTGGGTGCCAAGGAAATTGCCTCATCTGACCCTCCAATCCTCATGTCCATCCATCTCGAATAGCTAGGTTTTTCCATGAGCACTGTTTGTGTTATTTTTAAAATACTATGTTCTGATGTGTGGGAGCTGAACTTTTTGTCCTTTCCACAGATTATTTGTCAGGTATGGCCTGCTGTAAAATTTTGCACGTAAACACAATGTTTGCTTTCCCGTAGCATCTAAATGTGACACAAAAGATGTACAAACAGGACTGAAACATGTAATTACAGGTGTCCTTAAACGCAGATGGTAATAGCATGACATCTTGTCTTGTTTTTATCCAGTGATGGCGTCTCATTTAGTCAAATCTGTTTGGCAGCACAACACAACAATAATTTTCAGCCTCCTGTCAGCCACTTTGCCTATTTTCAGGCTGCTCTAGATGATAGGTGGCCGAGTGTGACCAGTGATGCCAGCCTGTTTCTCAGGATGTTGCCATACAAACAGCCGTTGTGTCTTAAATGGTCTAGCTGCACGTTGGCAGAAAATTTGCCTAATAGTACAAGCTGAGGGAATGAAGATGCCATCTTTGTTTGATTGGACAGAAAACTAAAATCTTGCGTGGTGACCCCTGAAATACCCATGTTTCAAATGTTCCTTTCCACAGAAATGTTTACTTTTGTAGTGAATCATGGGCTGTATGGGTAGATTCCTTGTATCTGTATAAAATCTACTGGAGTCTATGCAAATCTGAGGAAGTCAAATGTTTGCTAACTTGCAATCTTTCCTGTTTAAACAATAAGACAAAAAAGCTCAAAATTAATGTGGGGTATTTTTGGTCTTTTTTTCCACAGGGAAGTTACTGTAGTCCTACTCAATTTTGCAATCTGTGGGGTATATTTCAGCTGGAAAAATGTAGGGTGTTTTTTTTTTTTTTTTTATATAAATATCAGCCACTCTGACAGTCATTCTGAAAGAAATGGACCTTTTTTCTAGTTGTTACTGAGTTTATCTGCACAATTGGACCTTCCAGTGAACAAGACCCCCTGAAATGAAGCATTGTGAGCAGAACTTGACCATATTCTGATTTCCACAGGGGGCCGCATCGACCATGGCCATCATGAGGGCAAGGCTAAGCAGGCGTTGTACGAAGCAGTGGCGATGGATCGCGCCATTGGGCAGGCGAACACCTTGACCAGCGAGGATGATACGTTGACTGTGGTGACGGCGGACCACTCTCACGTCTTTAGCTTTGGGGGTTACACATTGCGGGGGAACCCCATCTTTGGTATGTTACTGGGACAACTGAAAGCAGGCAGATGGTAGCTGTCAGTTAAGAGAAATGACCTTCAACCCCTCACGTCCCCAAACTAGGTCTCACACCCATGATGAGTGACGTGGACCACAAACCCTTTACCTCCATCCTGTATGGAAATGGCCCAGGGTACAAAGTAATCAACGGCACACGTGAGAACATCACTACAGTCAATTACAGTAAGTAACATCTGCTGCCAATGTATTATCCAATTAGGTGGTGCTTTTAACCAGACTGACTCACAACTAAACTGAAACTCCAGATAGGCTGGGAAAACATATGTCCACTGTGTCTCTATACAACTACAACATTATGTTTGTGGTCTCTGTGAAAAGCCATAATGTTTCACCCCCATCAGCACTGTGTTTATCATTACTAGCCAGGAGGTCTGTGAATGTAAGTCGCCGCAAATGAATTCCAAAAAAGTGGCAAGGTGTAGATTTGGCCCTCACCACGGAACACATTTAGTAAGCCAGAGTCTAAGGGTCTTCCTGCCCCCCCCCCGCTTCTCCTGCATTTTCTGACCCACAGGCGAGAACAATTACCAGGCTCAGGCAGCAGTACCCCTGACCATGGAGACCCATGGTGGGGAAGATGTGGCCATCTTCTCCAAGGGCCCTATGGCCCACCTACTGCATGGTGTCCAGGAGCAGAACTACATCCCTCACGCCATGGCCTATGCTGCCTGCATCGGACAGAACACCAATCACTGCAGGTCTTCTTCGAGTGTCACTGCAGACTTCCGCATGGCCTGGCCAGGCCTGCTGACTGTCTTTACCCTAAGTCGACTCCTCTGCTGACCTCTACATATGACCAGGGCCCTTCCACCCCAAAACAATTCTTACCAAAATCCCCAGGTCTCTTCTTTTGATATTACTCTCTGCTATTTACCTTTTTTTTTTTTTTTTTTTTTTTTTTTAAAACAGTTGTAGGTGTAAATTCATCAAGTGGAATCAGTCATCAGATTCTGTCAAAAAAAAAAAAAAAAAAATGCAGTGGGGGGCATCAGATTTGCTTCCATCCTGAGAAATTCCAGCATAAGACAGTGAGAGACAGTATCTGAAAGTGAAGGATCAATTATGGTACAGTCACAACAACAAATGACTTTGAAGCCATATAAATACAGGAATATTTTTACCCAAATCACCTGAACTTTTTCACAGTTCAGTACTGTGTATTAAGTTTTTCTTTGCATTTATATAGTCCAAGATAAAATCACTTTTGACATGAACTGTAAAGCAAAAATGTTTGTCTTAAATGCTGTTGAGGACTTTGAGAATGAATGCCATTTAAAATATACTTTCATTTGAATTACACAATGTCCAAAATAAACAGAATGAATGAAATGGTGGATAAATGAGAAAACGTGTGTTTTTTTTTTTTTTTTTTAAAAGCATTCATTTGTAATTACAGTAAGCACGTCCCTGGGTGTGGAAATAACAGGGAGATCATAGCACACTGCATGTGTATTTAACTCCCTGACATTCAGTTTGACTGCAGTGCTGTAGCCTTGCTTGCATCTGGCTCGGTAATCAGTCTACCTCAGTATACGTTTGTCCAGGCATCTGACCAGTGATGCTTTCAGTAATCATTTAGCTAGTAGAGTATGTATGAGGACATTGTCCTTAATCAGAGGCTATGAGGGATGTGTCTAGATGAGTCAAATCTCTTAACTGTTTAAAATGGTGACAAAAACCACTTTGTTCTGTTTGACTAGGTCTAAACATTTTGAGGCGGCATGCAGGCTTTCAGTTTCTTGTCTCAGTTGGTCTGAAAGAGGGAGTAATTGACACATTGTGCGGATATCTGAACAATCATTCTCCTGAACTTACTGTCACATGAAATGCTGCTCTCAACGTTTTGCAATAAATGTGTGATATTAAAAAAAGATGTTCACTGTTATTCTTCATGTTTGTTGGTAAAATCTGGCTTGTGTAGAGGGGAAAATGTGCAGAAAGGAGCACTCAAGCTTGGAGATCAAAGGCGGGGGTGGCGGCATTGTTTGGGTATTAGTGCATTAAATCGGTTTATAATTTTTTTTTTTTTTTTGTCTTCCACTTAATGAGAATAAATAAAATGAAAAACTAATGAATTTGCATGAAGACAGAAGCACTTTGTGATATGTATACTGCTCCATGCTCTGTTCACAACATGAGCTTCCAACTTCCTTTAGAAATTTCAGGGACAACTTCCTCCCTGTCCAGTGTATGAGTTACTACTCTTTAATGAGCTAGAATTACGAGATTTTCCTTTCTGTCATTCAGCATTGCCAATACTCTTGTGACAGAGATACCCTTGGCTTTCTTTGCCAAGTCAACTGTATTGTCATCCTTAGAAACCTTAGAGATAATGATGATATCTTCATTCTGTGTCACAGACTTGGTGACTTCTGAGGGACTTCTCTGGCAAATGGTTACTTAAGAGAGGGCCAATTGTGACTCTGACAGACAGCATGATACTGAACAAATGAGTGTTCATTTCTTCATGCTTCATTTGTTTAGCAGTCAGCTATGCGATGCAAACATACCCGCAAATATGCATGCAACAGCAAGACAAATGCAGTGTCCATACAATGCGAAGCCTCTGCCATGCGCTTTCCCATGCAGATTTATGTAAGGATGTCTTAGCATGGTTACACCCAGGGTGTGTGGCATTTAGGGCTTATACATAAGTTCCAAGACCACCTGAGCAGGTTCTTGCAGTTAGTGTGTGGTTAATGTAAAGCAGAAAAGTTCCACAAATTAGCATAGCTTGAAGATAGCATTCACCATTACAACTAAGTTGCCTTGCAGTGATATTTTGCACTTCCTCTATTATAGCAGTTATGCTATCTTGTAGCTAAACATTTGGTCACAAATATCAATTCAAGACAGATATTCAGCTGAGAAAAACTTGTGCATACCATGCTACTGCAGAAGGGAAATTAGTATACATTCTGGCTCGCGATGAGATGGACATGCATAATACGCTTGGCATGTGTGATTGAGAGATGTAGCTGTTGGTTATAGGAGCAGATGTGGAGGAGTTGCTAGCTTGCCCTCCTTTGAAGTAAAGCCTAAGCACCTCATCACTGATGCTCCATCATAACATAACGCTGAATCCACTGCACTTTACAAAAACCACTTAGAAAAGTCTTAGAAGTCTTGAAATTTCACATCCCATGTAGTCTCCGTCCAACCACTTTAATTCTAGGTACACAATTACACAGACAGCAGATAACAACAGACAGAAGGTCAGTGTTGTATCGATCCCCTGTGCAATTGCTCTTCAGACAAAGGGATTTAGATATCTTAAAATCAAGCAGAACAAAGTTCTAATCACTTCATTCTGAGTAGTTTCAGAAGTGTCCTTTGGATTTTGGGGGATAATTGATTCAACATTAGCACAGCACTGATCCTTTTCAAAAGGGTATTTAAAGAACTAAACATAGAGCCCAAAAACCATAGAATTGTCCTATCAAGATGACTGCTCAGTATTTTCCTGATTCCCATATTGAGGAAACTGTTGAGGACAAAGCTGAAACTTTACAACATCTCCCAAATCTGGCCCATGATGAGGCTTGTAAATGCACTTGAATTCAAGCTTTTTTTGAGGCCCCAGGTCATGTCCTTTGGAGCCCGGTGTATTTTTGGATCCCGTGATGTAAAATCAGTGGAAACAAACATGAAAGGTGTACCAAACACCCTAGAAGGAAAACAAAAACTTGTATCACACTTAATGAAACCCTAAAGTTATAGTGTTACAGTGGATAAGCACGTATTCAACGGTACACTTTCAACCTGGACTGGTGAGGATTACCCATGCTTGCATTATTTGGAGCTGCTGAGCTGTGTTTTAGGGTGGATGTGGATGTGCGTCTGACATTTTTGCTTGCCACTGCTTAGCTTGACTCTTGTTCTCTTTCTTCACCCTGTCTGTTGCTACACCTACCTGAGGGCGAGGCGATGAAATGGCTGTTAGCAAAAGTCATCTGATTCTGCACTTAGAAAAGAAAATGTGCAGAAATCTGGCTTACGTTCAGTTCTGTTATGGTAATAAACTATTAAAATCTATTATTTGCCAAACTATTCTGCAGGTAAGTTAAATGAAAAGTTAATGAGTATGAATTGCTATTAAACTGGAAACTATGTATACCTCAGCTTACTAGCAGCTTGGGGCTTGCTAAATTGGAACAAATGAATTGTTGAACATTATCACTTCTTTAGACTGCATTCTATTATCTATTTATATATTTTGTCAAAACAAAAAATGCAAAACTATGAAAAACAAACTATCCCATAAAACACTTGAAATTATATACAAAAGTTAGCAAGCAACTATGTACAGTATATAGAACTGACCAAATATCCAACTGCTGGGCAAACACACAGATCTACCCTAAAACTGTATAAACTTTATTTTCTGGCAAAATGTTCTTGTACAATCTTGTATACTGGCAAAAAGCCTTTTGATTATACAGCTCAGCCCAGGGCATGTGCATGTGCGAGCCTGTGAATCATCAGTGCATGAACCACTATACTTTTCATTGATAAAACTAAAATGCAAATTAAAAATAGTCTTTGTCTATTCAAAAGCACCTTTAAACTGGGAGAAAAGCAAAACAGAAGTGCTTTCAATATTTTAACTATTTGTTGGGGTGATAAATAGGACAGGAGTATTTGGAAACATTTTTACTCTGATGGTGTTATGTCTTGTCCCAGCAGAATTGAGGCATGTGAAAATGTATCAGTTCTACTATGAATGAATGAACTATGTGCTGTTAAAGGATAAATATGGACAATTTCAAAAAGAGTCAAAACGGGTATAAAAGACCAAAAATCACTATACAAGTGTCTTTGAAATTTAAATTAGAATGAAAAAATGAAAAGGAAGTTTTTGAAGTCATTTGGTGATTAAAGAACTTAAGCTTTGAGACAGTTTTATTTATATTGATATGATTTCCCTGAAATCACAAATCGCTTTCACATGTAATGTCTGGCATGAGCTAGGCTTATTTTTCAACCAACAAAGCTTGTAAAAATTATGTCAGGTTTTTTATTCATTTTGGCAAGGCTGCTATTAGCTTTTAGAGGCTCATTCTTTTTTTTAATGAGATCATGTATATATCCATATAAATGCTCAAGGAGTCTAATTACACAAATTAGAATTAGATTAAATCAGATAAGAACAACATTTCACCGCATAACTTTAATTTCTCTTCCACCAACAACAACTGAAGCGAATAACCATAACTATACCATGAAGAACTACACACAACATGTGTGTAGTTCTTCAACCCCCC
>JAACJT020000681.1:0-18249 GCA_009936485.2 Gymnarchus niloticus | reverse complement strand
GCGCCGGGCGGGGGGCGGAGGTGCGGGCGCCGGCGGGGGGTGGGGGGCGGGGGGGGGCCGCTGCGCAGTGCCGGGGGGGGGAGGGGGGAGCAGCGGGGGGGGGGGGGGGGCAATTTGTCTTCCAAGAACGCGCTCTTATCTTGGTCCCACCCAGGAACAGGGCCACCCCTCCATCCAGGGCTGGCCCCATGTTCTCTGCAACTGACATTCAGAAGACCTGTGGGCTGCAGATACATTCTGGTGGGGGCTGGGGGTGGCAAATGAGGCCCCAGACACACAAAGCCTCTTTATCAATACAATATGGCCTCCCCTGACCCACACCTCCTCCCAGAACAACCAGTTTCCAAGCACCGTTACATTGCAGTCATTTGTCCTACAGCAGACGTATTTAACAGCAAGTGCATGCAACGTCTGTGCTCCGGGTCGAATTTGAGCCTACGACGTAATGGCTGCAGCATATATGATATTAATATAACAATATTTACTGTGTTATTGTCAGCATAATAATTTTATTTATATCGCATGAGTAGCTATGGTGGCTAAGTAGGTTGTGCTGTCAGTTCACACCTCCAAGTTCGAGGGTTTGAATTTGCCCCCCACTCTGTGTGTGGAGTTTGCATGTCCCTCCCTTGTTGCACTGGATCCCTCCAGGTAATTCAGTTTCTTTCTGGAGTCCAGTAGTATGCATCTAAATCACCTATAGCATGTGATAACGTGTGTGTCCTGTGATGGTGGGACATCCTGTCCCGGGTGAATCCTGCCCGGTGCCCCAAGCTACCTGGGACAGGCTGAATACTCTGTTACCGTGTACCCGTTAGCCCCAAAATGTAGAGTGTAACTCTCATCCCAGTTTCGTTATTAACAAAATCAGCAAAATATCAATAGTATATTAAGACAAAAACCAATATTTAAAATAACATTACATAAGCAATAGATGCATGATTCAGGGAGTACAGTTTATAAAAATCACATACTAATAATCACTACTGATCCAGCAATGCAGTCACACTTTTTCTTGACAAATAAATGTTACTATTTTATATCAGCGGGAAAATAATTGCAGCAGGGTTTCCACACGTAAAACAGATATGGTTGCACATTAACGATGGTGTTATGAAAACTCATCCATATATTGAGGTAAGAACCCAGTAGAGTATAGGGACGAATCCCCATTGCATACTGAATCAGGAAGTAAATAAAGTACAGAGTAAATAAAATGCAGGAGCTTGGGGGGTAGGGTTACCATATCTTCAGTGTCGCATTGATACAATGGCATGATGCAGCACATACTGTACAGGTAAGTCTAATGGTTAACAATACAAACTGTTATCCTGGAAGTCGATGGTTAAAGTCTTGGGAAGGGTGCCGGACTTGAATGGTCTAATGCTGACTGCCATAAAAGGCTAATATTGTAAGTGGCTTTATATGAGCGTGTCGGCTAGCAGCCTTTTATATACGAAGGAAGCTGGCTGTTGAAATCGGTGTTACTTGTTGGAATTTCCGCATCCGTGTTCCCGCGCACCTCACCTGCTGCTCAGCCGCCATCAGGAAATGCCACAGTTCCGGTGAAATATGTAACAAAGTGAGTTTATTTCCCCACTTCATCATAAAGTGCATCATGGTGTTTACTGCTGCGAGCCTTCTTTACCAGATACCTTTGAGCATTATTCACCTCTTCATCTCCAGGCTCTATTCAAGCTGATGGTCCAACCATCATAGTTCAGAATTTGTGAATACATGGTTATTTCAGGCAGGCCCCAGAGCTGCTCCCACTACCACCTAACAGCAAGGCACTCAAAGGCTACACATAAAATCGTAGGTGGTGGCGTGGGTCCAAAGCCACCGCCTGCCGTGCTCCTAGCTAGCCCTGACGCGGTGAGCCCGTGCAACGGCACACTATAATCCTCTTGTGCCGACAGCTGCTGTGGAAGCTGAGGACGGCAGCTAAGTTACCTCATTCCACCACAATCACGTGACGAGATGGCTAAATAAGCACCACGGTCACTTTGGTCATTATGTCCACATCTCTGACAGAGGTCTGATTGTGTTTAATTACCCTTACTTTTACTGTAGCAAAAAGCTGGTTATTGTAACTATGTTATTTCCATTGATCAAGAGTACAAAACCCCAGGACTAAAATATTAATAAACTCTCCCATCTGATGTATTCTAATACCTTAGATTGTTAACAGCACATCTAGTTTCTGTGTTCCAAATATAGATTGATAGATAAAACTAGATATGACTGCTTAGTCAGGTATTTATTGTCTTGAGTTGTGAGGTTTTTACATATGCTGTTTATCTCTGATTTCTCCTGAGCTGTTCCTGAGGAAAGCAGGTTGGCCGAAATTTCCTTATGCAGTTACATGTTCGCCAGCCACCTGCTTTTGTTTGGTCCATGGGTGACAGGGTTTATCGAGGGACATAGCGAGTTGGTGAAGCATGCTGCTGGCAGCCCTGTAGGCACTCAGCTGACAGCAGATTCTGCTGGGAAGCCTTCAGAGGGAGAGGAACCCAAGTGAGTCCATTTTTGTTTTCCAGGTCTGATTGACACAGAGAAACCCTGTATCCTAGCTATAGGACACACCTTTCTTTGACTGGTGGGCCACTGGGGAGATCCCGAGGTTTTTTTAAAGTCCAGTTTGAGGGAAGCGTACACACGCTTTCTGGCAGGCTTTGCTTCCTGTGTTCCAGGGTGTGTGGGTCAAACTGTAGCCCGCTAAGGCAAAAAGCTGCCAGACAATCAGCAGGGGTTGGGGTGGGTTAGTCTGTGTAAATGCCACAAGGGAGCTCGAGGACACATGAGAGCAGTTGTTCTGCAGGGGCGTGGCACCTGACAAGCAGGGGACTGTGGACCGTGAGAGGTTGTGAGCCTTGGGTGTCAAGGTCAGCGTGCAGTTGATAGCATATCGGCTGAGGACAGACCCTGGAGCAGAAACAGCCACTCAGCCACCGAAGCGGTCATGAGCTGCTTACCAGACTTGTCCCACAGAAGAGAACACGTGGACTTAAGCCTCAAAACTTTACCCTTTACAGCCATGCAAGTTTCCTACTGTGTCCACCTTCAGTGCTAATAGCAGGATCGATTTCTGCATTTCTTTTAAAAGGAACACTTTCCTTCAAAGCTTCCCGACTCATTAAGGGACTCAGCTTCTTTCAACTTTTGCAGGAGTCCCTCCTAATGAGACGTGAGCTGCTCACTTGCACAGAGCTCTTTGAAAGCTAATCTTGTGAGGCCAGTGTGTCTGTTCCTGCCGGCAAAGGAAAAAATCAAAGAGGAGAACAAGCCCATCAATACGCTGAAGTCCTTTGTGCTGAGAGCAAAACCAAACACAGGGAGTTTGTTCAAAGAGCCATTTAAAACATGTTCTTCCTCGATGATATCTCAAAAAGCATGTTGCTCTCTTTCTTTGCATCTACCACTACAAATGCTTGGAACTCATACCAGCTCACCACAGTGGATTACGTCTTAGAGCGTCTGAAAAGAGAACACGCTGAAGATTGGCCGCGCAGTGAAATTATGATTGTAATTAAATTGATGGCCACAGAATGCTGTTGTATTTGCATTTATTCAATTATCAGATTTGGATTTGCCCAAAGCAATATGCAGATCGCATTCGCAAGAAATGCATGAGAAAAAAATGATAGAAGGAATACAAACACAGTTACGATAAATGCGATGAATGAAGCATAAACAGATTATAACATAATGACACATAATAAAGAAATATCTTAACAAAATCTTGTACAGTAACATCCACCCATCCAACTTTGATCCAGTTATCTAGTACAGGGTGACAGTGAGACTTGAGTCTATCCCAGAACAGGCAGCACACAAGGTGAGGAGCAGCCTGGATGGGACACACAAACAAGAGGAAACGTGAAAATTCATTACATAAGTAACATAAGCTGAAAAATAGTTAAAGCTAAAACTGTCAAGTTTACAGCCATACTCTGTTAATTGTTTAGGCACAGCTTTAGCATAATAGGAGAGAAATGTTGCATGAAGAGGTGTGTGGCCTGTGAGACCTGGCTCAGGAGGGGTAGATTGCTCCACTATTGAGGAGGCAGGGTTAAAAAAAATGTGGTTGTAATTTCATAGCCTGGATCAGCAGTGGGGTAGACAGTGTGATGAGGTAAGGGCAGAGATTCCAAATGTCATAGAGGAAAAACTTGCAGGATGCGGCTACAGGTGCTATGTACTGGAAAACCTACATGCTTAAGGTTTTCGATGATCACACCCTTCTGATACTCAAGATGATGGTAATCCGGACCTCTGTGGCTAGTTAATGAGGTGAGGAGTCTTCTCAGCACGTTAGGAACTGCCAGTGTTATGATATGAACGGACCAGCTGTGACGCTCAGCTTGGCAAGTGATCAAATAAGGATCTCACCGTCACCATTCTGATGGAGGAGAGGGAAGTTCCTCTGGCGTGATGGAAAGCTTAGCCAGTGTGTCGCATCGTCACTGTGATCAGGTTAGAACCTTAGCCTGGTGTGCATCTGAGAAGTCATCCTGAGACATGGAAATGAGAGTGCTAAATATCAATGGCATATTGGGGAGAAGAGTTGAGGAGGAAGATTGCCCTGTGCTGTGAACAGTGTTAGGGTACAGGAATGGCTTTCTCATTGCCTGTAGGGAGGAGGTTTGAGCGACCTCTGCTGGTTTGATCACATCATGACTGTTAAAAAGTAGCACCTACCGAAGAGCAGTGATTCTGAACCTTGTCCTGAAGATCGCTGGTGTACGTGGGCTCTAATTCCCACTCATTAAATTTTGTTGATTGTGAAATACTGATCCAAATAGCACGTGTTAACCTACACACAAACCACAGGTATTTCTAAAAATATGTTACAATCCACTGCAATGTAAACCCACACAACACTGAGTGAACATGGAAACTCCACACACAGAACTTATGTGGGATTCGAACCCCCAGCCCTGATGGTATAGGGCAACCGCACTAGATGCAGTCACCATGTCAACCTTCAGATACCGCGTTGATTATAATCAGATTAAATATATACTGTTTACAAAATCTCATATTAACAATCACCACTGTTTCAGCAATGCAATCAAACTCTTTTTTGACAAATAAATTTCAAATGTTAGAGTTCAGTCTACAACTAAATTGATCAACTCAATCGATTTGTAATCAATAGAGGTTAATGTATGATGTCGAATTGATCATGAAATGGAGCTTCTGAGGACCATGAAGGACTGTATCCTTGTTCTGAAACCATCATTTTCAGGGGCTGGGAAAACATTCTGTTTGATTGTTGCTATTATCATGGTTACTGTAATCACGGTGATAACTACAGAGCAGATAATGGCATAGAACTGCCTGTTTGTTTTGATTTTTCACGCCAGTCAGGAAGGCCATCTGATCTCCTGTGAGTGCTTGTCAGCCCAGCAAGTTTGGGCTGGGGAGTTTGGATGGGGGGGGGGGTTAGGTGTGGCAGTGTTTGCAGAGAAGGTCTACCTGCAGTATGAAGTACCACACATGTGTGAGAACAGCGGCCACAGAAATCCCAGGGCTTAACATTACCCCCCCCACCCCCCGTCTGGCCGCCCTTGATCTGGACTCAAGGGGTTTCATATTGTCTACTAATACCCTTGGTAGATCTCTTTCACGCAACAAAGCCATAATTATTACTTTGTTCCTGCGTTTCCATTTGTCTCAGTGTATTTTTAGTGTATTTCCTGCAGCAAAAGTTACAGGACACCTGTGGAGGGTGTAAAGTGGAACGCATTGATCTGATTGGCTGGTTTTAAAGATCATCAAATATCCTTTGGAAGTCCCCTTGCGTATGTCATAGCCTCTGTCTAAGAACAATGGAATCATCTGCAACTGCAGATCCCTGGAGAAACTCTTAAATGTATGGTGAACTGGGAGGTTGGGGGTATGGCTGAGTCCACACATCTGTGTTTATAAGGAGGGGATTGACATTAGGATTCAAGTCAGAGATTAGATGGGGCCCAAGGTGAGATGACAATCTGGCTCGCAGGGAATTTTCTTCAGTTCCGTTTTCATGCAGTTTCCCCGTCTGCAGAAGGCCCCTCCGGAAACCTGCAGAAAAGGTGGTAACAGTATATGATGACAAGTATCTCAGGTGAATTCTCAGGCTTGTAGCACCTGGAGGATTTAATTTTTTCACGATTCAACATAAGCCAGCCATAGGCTTAACTCAAGTCAAAGATTCACACCTTTTTGGTCGGCTATTTGGATCTCCCGACTGACAGGCTTTAGCCGGTTACGTGGTACTCGCTACGACAGACTGTATTCATTCAGTGGGTCTCTCGAAAGCGTAGCACTTTCTGCTCTCCTGCAGAGAGCAGATCTTCTAGACTAGTGATCGATATTGGAGAGATGCAGACGTCAGATGATACGTTGGGGAAACTGCACAAAAAATATTGCAGCAACATTTAAGTGTCAGTGGGAAATGGAATAATCACAAGAACGAAAAGATACAATGGGTGTGGTGTCAGAAATTGGGAATGCATCAGTACTAAAACAATTATCAGGAATACCATGCATTCATTAAGTTTATATTTATCGTTGTGCTGTCTTGTCTTGTTTTTGTACCTTTCTCTTGCTGTGACCTAGAAATAGGAATAGTTTACTTCCTTTTGAGGTTTAATGTACCATTTTCGTCCTTTTTTATGCAATGTGTGGCCAGACATGTTTCGATGTGCAAGGAAATTCTGCGAATTTTTCTCAAAGTGTGTCACGCGCAAAAGAGGTCACCTGCAATAAACAGTACGCAGCTGCATGAAGATTCAGTACATGCTAATCAAGCTGAATTTTTGCCAGTCTCCCATATATATTGTTAAAACTTCAAGAAAGGAGAAGCTGGGTGTATTTTGAATGTTGACAACATCGAAAAGGGAAGTTAGGGTTTTCTAAGCAGAGAAGGCAGTCATGGATTTTTTTTTGTGTATGGTACAGTGGCGGTTCCAGACCATTTCAACTAGAAGGGCAAGGCTGGGGCTAGTTGTTCTCTTAAACAAATACTAATCAAATTACAAGTTAATAAAAGAAGCTCTCATCTAGGGGGCCAGTGAGGGGGGCCAGAATTATTGATGAGGAGTCACTGCCCCCACCAGGCCACCCCCTACAACTGCCCCTGGAATGACACCAGCATTTATAACTGATCATTCATGGTACCATTGCAGGCTAATTGCTCATGCTCTGTACCTGTGTTCAGAAGGCTGTTGATTCGAACCCCATTGCTGGCAGAGAAATCAAATCACTTTAGGGCCTTAATTCAAATGACTGCAGGGAGACTGAGTGATGACCAACTATAGAAACATGCTCTCACCTTTATATACAAGTGTGTCTGCTTCCTTCATGGTAAACACAACAAAGTAGGTTGAAACTGAAGAATTCCTGTGTTCCTGCACAAATGGCAAATAAAGCACTGTCCTTTCATATGTCACAGACACAAGGGCCAAGTAGCTGAACTTGTTCACATTGGATGGGCCAGCTTTAAATGTTTTAATCTTTAAATACTTTGCGGCATGGCCTGGCATCCAACTGTGGACTTTTTATGAGTTGTTCTTAGCAAGATAATAACATTAAAAATCTGCTGTGTATAATGAAATTGATGGCAGACAGAAGATCTCCTGCATTTGGTCTATAGTAATGGACACGCAGAAGAATTACCTTAGCGTATTCTTACCATGTTGACATGAAGTTAGGATTAGCTTGACATGAAGTTAGCATCATGCTAAAGTTTGCATTAGCCCACGAAATGCTTAATGCACACAGTATAAGGACCCGTGGTTTAACGTATATAAAACAAAGAAAGTGTTCAAATCAAGAAGGAAAAGAAAGAGATGGAGATATAAAGGAGTGACCTAAGTGTGACCTCATGGAATGGGCAGGTGTTGCAGAAACGATGGGGGAGTCACCGACGATGGCTGTACGAACGACGGCCTGGTGGCGTAGCGTGACTCATCCGCCATGTTCGTTTCTCCGCTACACCCTAGCAGTAGTTTCAAGTCAAGGTCTCATAAACCCCCCGACATTTGTATCAGGGCTGTGGGTGGATGCTAGACTGCTCGTTTCCACACCAAACTTTTCCGACGGCGGTTCCGTGACCCTTCGTCTTCTTCATCTTAATCTCGGGACCAGAACCAAACCCCAAAACGTGTTTCATCAAGAATGCTGGCGTGCCATTAGATTTATAAAGTGCTTTTTCCCCTGCTTGTTTTTATACATCTTTCACAGCTTGGAAATTAGTGCACGATCTCACCGTTCAGCACACGATTTTCAAAATTATCATTCCTTACCGTTTTTAATACACTCCTAATTATTGAACTACTTTGCCGAATTCTTTATTGATATCACCTTGTCTCTCACAATTACAGGTGAATATGTCAACATCGAAAGATATGAAATGTCGAGGAAAGGATTCCCTTGAAGTCATAGTACCTACAGAAATTCGTGTGTGTCCCAGAAAATCGTATTTACTTAATCATGGTACTACCATGACTGGTGTAATAATTAACAGAAGTGTCCCTAGGAGTTAATGACTGAATGCAGACTCAGCTTTAATAAAAATGTTTATTCTGTGAACCTCAACATCAGAACATGTAATACAAAGCACATGGCATTTTCATAGTAAAAGACAAATGGCAGTCACTTCAGAAATACGAGTATTAAATATTAGTAGTAATTTTAACGCAATCAAACATACAAAATCAGTGAATGTCAATGTTAAAAGAATTACATGTGTGTGGAGTTTTCAAGATGATAGATTGTAATATCTCAGGGAATACATCAGGAACCGTTAAAATTTCTTAAAGTAAAGCATTTAAATATACCTATGAAGAAAAAAGTAACTTAAACTCTATTGATTTAATCCTTATCCGAAGCATATTTTAATAAAAACACATTTAAAAAATAATTGGATTGAAAAGTTGCACTGTAGAAAAGGCAAAGCACACCATAAAAGAAAAAAAAATACATGAAAATGAGGGGGATTATTTTTTGCTGTTCAGATTTCTCATTTTTTTCACGGTGTCCCTGCAAAAACAAAACAAAAAAAAAAACAGGAAAAAGCTCATGAATAAGAAATGCGTGTCAAGAAGTTTTCTCTGTCGGTCTCCATTATCGCACGCTCCAGTTGGACAACAATCATTGAGCCTAAAACAGCAGGACGACCTGGGACAGAGCTACGTATGTCTTACCTTAGGGTCTTGATCCTGGCCAGTACCCAGGGGGCATTGGGGTCCGCACATATCTGCCTGTCTTTGATTGTGTGGAAACTGAGGAACGTAACAGAACATTACTGAATTTGTTCCATATACACTGTATGTGTCTATGTATGTTTACATACATGTATTCATATAGTATGATCTATTCCTAATTTATTTTATATAAATAGGAAAACAACTATTTTAAGTATTCAAAAACAGTCCCTCTTCTTGGGTATCTGTCCATATCGTATGTGTTTTATAAGTATATATTTGAGTATATTTATATACTTACATAACGGCATTGATGTTGCATCTCCCATACATCTTCTGAATTGACACACCTTTAATGCGTGCAATTGGTATTTCGCTTGTTGAATATTGAGTGCAACAAGCTGTCACAATAGGGTAAAAAAACAAGGAATGTCAATAGGGTAACAGGAGAAGCAGCTGTGTACTGGGGTTGTTCTCCCATGCCATGCTGTTGAACGGTAATGCGATACACTTAAAAGTCATTTGTAGAGCCATAAATTTTGACTCAGAAAGGGATGAGTCAGTGAAAAGGAGCCTCACAAGAATTAGGACAGAAGAACCTGATTTAGGTCAGGAGTGGTAGAAATAGGTCAGGCCGCGGAGACCTACCGGCAGTCACATGTGTGTGCAGCAGGCTCACGAGCAGAAGGAGCAACAGAGAGCTGACAGACAGGCTGAACTGAGCCATCTTCTGAGGTTGTCTTCTGAGAGCCGAGGCTGTGGCGCCGCCGTCCAACAGCATCGTTTATATGAGGCTTGCAACGGAACTGCCGCCCATGTGCCGGGTTTCCACGTGAGCCGAATTAAGAATGCCCATCCCGAAGATTTCCCCTTTTCGGAATGGCACTCTACGTATTCTAATTTTCTAAACTATACCAAATCACGTTTGCTTATTTTGAAAAATGAATTGTCATTTTTTTTATCAGAACAGATTTCTTGAGATTTGTAATTCACTTAGGTCATCCGTAGTAAATGATTAACATCAAACCGTGTAAGATATACATTACTTATATGGCACCACATACATAAAAATACATCTAACAATCTTGTGTTGCCTTGGCTTGGCTTTGAGAAATTGTCTATCACCATACTTCATACGTTGAACTTATACACCACTGGTATATCAAGCGAAATTGGGGCTGTTCAGTGATTTTCTCCACTAGATACTTTAACCATCCAATAAGAATCTTTTCACTGAGTTGAGTATTTAGTCAAATTTCGCAACAATGTTGTTGCATATTATTTCCCAGAGAGAACTGTAAAACATAAAATACAATTGGCTAGATAGGTTTGTGTTTGTCAAAGTTTAATCTTCAGCTGAGCCAGCAGTCTGTTTTAATTTTGTAGCCTTCACAGCCAGCCTTCGATTTAGTCCTAAAAAGGGGCATCACATTATTCTGGTGTAGAAAAGCTGATGTCTGATGTCAAAAACTTTTCTTACAAAGGAAAGCTGTAATTGTACTTATCAATTTAATTTTAAATTGTTCCACCACAATTATGGGGAAGCTCTATTTCAGAGAATACACTGCATATTTGTGTTACATTTCACATAATTAAGGTTATTTTGCTTACACACATACACACGTATAAATCTCGTCCAGTTTTAATATGTGATTTTGCCGTTCAATGATTTTGGACGGTTTTCTTTACACTCTGTCATGCTGTCAACATTCATGCCAGCTGATTGACCAACTTGACGATGTAATTTAATCATGTAACCAAAGTACCATTTCATTTTGAATACTCATTTAAGATATGATCAGCCACATTCCCAGATATCAACAATTTCACTTAATTTATTTTTAATTTCATTACTCCACTATGACTACATGTGCTTGATCTCAAACATTTTAATTATCCCGTGGTCCAGTTTCTAAAACACTGATTAAACCTAATCTTAGACTAAATCTCCCTCAAACGGAAAGTCTGGTGAAAAATGATAGTATGCAAGATCATCTTGTAGCTTTGTTTCTGTGGCTGTCAGCTAAATTAGCCTGTTACAAATTCAAACAAGCAAAACATAGGTACATTTCTACGCCAAACATGCACTGGGTGATCAATTGCGTGTGAAAATTTATTTTTCACCAGACTATCCCTTTAAGAGGGTGATTTGGTCCATCGTTAGGTTTAATGTGCATTTTGGAAACTGGCCCTAAACGTTTCACTTTCTGATATCAATAACTAAAAAGTTCAAATGTGAAGTCCTCCAGTGATCCATTTGTTTCTCACAGCTGTTCATCTAGTACAGGGTCTCGGTTGGCCTGGAACCTGTCCCAGGAAGCATGGAGCAGGAGACCACTTAAATACCACTATCAGTGATTCCCATAATAGTCTCTCTTCAGAAGTCCCATTCCAGATAGCTTCAAAGAAATGATCGATGCCACTGCTTGAATTTCCAGCACATTCTCATCTCTTGGCATGCGCTAGCTAATTAATTTTGGTTCTTAAGTCATTTTTCAGCATGGATGCACAACCAAGTACAAGTATTTAACAAAATGTGTGTTTACTTCTGTAGAAGCTGGAATAATAACATAAACAATATTATAGATGTATTACACTTGAATCTTGAGCTTAAGTGGGGAAATGTGTTAAGACTCAGTAAAATTTTGTTCGTAGCATTTCATCTAATTTTATTATGGTTTTTAATCTTAACTTTCTTTTATAAAGACCACAGACTCTTCACAAACTTGTACTTTGTGGTTGTTTCATTTCAGATGTTGGACTTTTTAAATTGAGGTCAGAAGAACATCATGCATCATGGTGTCCTTCACATGAAAGTGGAACATCTTTGCTTCCTCAAAGCAAAATGGGTCACGGTAGAGGGGTTTTTTTCTTCAGCTCTTGAGTTACTTTGCTGAAAAAAACTTTCCCTTGAACCTCCAGAATCTAATATAGATCAATATCATCTGTCTGAGGTTTGATCTTTTGTGATTAAATTTCAACCTAACATGTTTTGTGACCACAGTTTCCCTCCACCATGTCACTTCTGGGTGTTTAGGTAAAAATTTCCACTCAAAGACCACAAATTTTAAGTGTGACATTTGACCTGTCGAATTACCTTTTTCCTCAGGTGACAGTACCATTTAAGATTTCATATTTTAATTAACGGTGTTAAAACTTGAATTCATGTCTATTTAAAAGAATTTCCTGTCCAAAGTCCCATCTCTTTGTCAAAAAATGTTGCAACCGGAAGACATCTGTAAACAAAAAACTCCACGTCTCTCGTTCAGATCTCCAGAGACTTGACTATAAATACAGCAGAACATCAACCATCTGAATATCAGTCATCCAAATGATCAAAAATCTTAACCAGCACAGCTTCTGACAAAAATGACCTACTTTTAATGCACAGATTATTATGCTGAGGTACAACATCAGTCACTTGATGCATTTGTTTTTAATTATTTATTGAACTGCTGTCTTTAGGAGGAGAGAGGAAGGACAAATCTATTCAAGTCACGCTGCAGTATTTTAACAGGCCTGACCTCAGGGTTAGTCACAGACCTGACGTCAGTGTCAGACCGTGTCGCTCACAGGCCTGACGTCGGGCCTCGGACCGGGTCGCTCACAGACCTGACATCAGCCTTGGACCGCGTCGCTCACAGGCCTGACGTCGGGCCTCGGACCGGGTCGCTCACAGACCTGACATCAGCCTTAGACCGCGTCGCTCACAGGCCTGACGTCGGGCCTCGGACCGGGTCACTCCAGGATGTTTAGCTTTCTGCTCTATTGAGTACTGTCATGTTGAAAAATTATTTTCCAATTCCACATATCTGGGAGAGAGTCAGAGGTTTTCTTCGACAACCTCAACCTGACACCACGTCTTCTAGCGTACCAAGTGCTATAGTGCCTGAGGAAGAGAAAAAATTAAGATAGAAAGAAACCGCTTCCTCCCTGCTTTTGAGCAAACTTTGCCCTATTTGAGTGCTGCGCTATGTTTGGTTGTGAAGTAGAACATTTTGCATGGAGGCCAAAACATTCTCAGACGACAGACTCCCTTTTCCACAAGGATCCAGAATGTCCAGTGTTGTTTTGCATACCTCAGTACGGGCTTCTTGGAGTAAGAATTTTCTGCTTGGCATCCACCAAAGGAACCCTCATTTACAAAGAATGTGCAGTATCGTTAGAACGGGATATAGCTGACCATTCATAGATACACAGCTCCTTAATGCCATTAAAACAGTCATTGGATTACTGGTGGCTTTTATAACCAGGTTGCTCCTGGCTGTCTCCTCCAGTGTGCTGGTTTGACCGAACATAGAAAAGGTCTTGGTGGCGCCTTCGATTTTGTACTGATTTTGTTTTTCCCCCCAAATTTACCAAGGAGAACCATTTACCCAATTAACAATGAGAATCATTGACAATGTCATCGCATGCTCTTCAAACAAGCTACCTGCACAAGGTGGGGATTTTATGAGAGAACAGCCGCATCAACGTTCCCGCTGACCTACTTTGCCGGGATTTCAGAACGTTCCCTTTGTACCGATTTTGGCTGTCCACAAAGTTTTGCAGAAGTTTCCAACACTGATTCTATATAAAGTGGAAACACGGCTTCAAAAGAGCCAGCGTGGGTCAGACAAAGCAAAGCAGCAATCGCCACAATCTCAAAGACGAACATCTCGTGCAATGGTGAAGCTCGGTGTAGCCATCCCTACTCTGCTTGTCCTTTTGGTAGCCCTGGTTTCTCTGGGGGAAATGAGTAAGTACCGCAAGACCTTTTTCAAGTACATTACTATCACTACAGGCACACTGATACTACAGTAAAATGTATTCATACATAAATGTAAATGTGAAACTGGGACATTACTAAGATGTCTTCTGCTCTGTTAAGACCTTTGTGCTGTTTCCGTGTTGCCCTTAAGGCGACATGCACCAGTGTTCTGTTTAGCAAGACCTATAACACAAATGGTATCATCTCAACCTAAGTAAACAAGGACAAGCATCATTCTTTTACCTGAATACTTTAAACTGAAAAAAAAAACACAGATCAGCTTCTATGATTCATGATGTACATACTCTTCAATAGCTAGATTTGAAAAAAGGAAACAGACGCATTTGTTTATGCAGGATCTATGAGGTGCTGTACGAATTACACCAAGAAGCCATTTCCGGTGAGACTGATGCAAAACTACTTTGTACAAGACTTTCGAGGGAGCTGCAACATCGAAGCGGTGATGTGAGTAGATGAGACCCCTACAGACTGAGTCGCACGGCAGTTACACAAAAGCGCCTTTGCTGTTTGCAGCCATTTTAGCTTTCCTGCTTGTGCTACAAGACGCCATACTAGCTCCACAATGTCCTTGTCCATGTATGAGCTGTCTTCTCTCAACAGTTTCATCACAAAGTTGGGGAAGAAGATCTGTGCCAACCCCAGGAACAAATGGGTACAGAAAGCTATGGACATAATTGAGTAAGTTTGCCATTAATCAGAGCATCATCAACCCTGGTGTGCTAATCACTCCTAGGGATTTCAAAGCCATGTAAGAGAATTGCTTAGCATTCAAATAATCAGGCCAGACTCACACATATTCCCTAAAGTGCTACAATACAATAATAATCTATGAATTAATTCATTTGCAGCAGCAGAGAGGCCTGATGTCATCATCATGAAGACATTGGAAACGTGTGAAGAGAACATTTGCCTGGTGTTGATCCAGGGTTCTTAAATTTTATAACTCATATTATTGTTCTACTTTCAGAACGTCTTGGCGTGCTAGTTTAATTTCATTAGAAATGTTGATCCATTTGAAAGTCTGTACTTCGCCAAAAATGGCTACTACTGAAAATGTGAAACTGCTGAATATTAATGATGGGAAATAAATATTTGAAGTACACTGATGAAGAATATGACTGTGTGCAGTTGACAGATTATAGTCTGAATCATATGGATAATTATTTGCAAGCTATTCAACGGGGGACTGAAAATTGTACCCGGTACAAAATTCTGAAGATCTCATATCCGACACGAGCAGCTTAAAATCAATATATATAGTTCATGGGAGCGCGGTGACGAAGTTTTACGCGTTTGCTTATTTACCATCGACAAAGTCGCTTCACCTGAATTTCCCCATTAAAATAAAGAGATTCATACAAATTGACATAATAACAATTACGCCTCCAGTTGACAAATCAGCGATGCACCTGCAGTTCTGCTGACAGCCACAGGGGGCACGCAGGTGCAGCTGAGGAGCAGTCTGACGTCACGGCAGAGGAGCATCGCGGCGGAAGGGCGGCGCTTCCTCTCCTCTTTCCTGGCGGAAGCCCTCCTGTCCGCGGAAGCGCAGGCGCTGAATATCCGCCTGCACGTCGTTCGGGTCTTTTCGGCGTAACAGCTGAGCCACGGCCGTGCTGTGGCTTGCACGCCGGCTTTCTTGGGGGAGGCGCACGACGGCGCACGTTGGCTGGCTCGCTTATTGCCGGTTTTCCCCGTAACGTTCCGATAACGTTCCGATAATGTACGGGTCTGGGCGCCGGGTACGGCGGCGGCTCGTCCATGTGCACGGTAAATACAGATGCCCGTCGTGTTGCCGAGCCTGCAAGATACTGCTTGCTATAATATCTCAATATTTAATTCGACAGTAGTCGGTGCGTCGATTTGGTCGACTCAGATGCTGCTGTCTAGCAGGGGAAATAACATCTCCGTATAGGTTCACCTTCCATTCTGAAAAGAGCGCAATCGGACGCTTTATCTGTTCTGCACGGGCTGACGGCATTAAAGAACTAAATATTACTATAGGTGCTGCCTTGCAGGGATGTTGTCCTTTTCCTTTATTATGCATCAATTAAAACACATACGATAAAACAGTCACCTTGCAGTGATGTTTCAAATATAAGCATTATCATTTCAATAAAGTGAACAGATTACTTGTGTAAAGGGGGGGCATTAAAGTAGGTGAGAAGGTCTTTCGGAGCATGAACTCATTTATCCGAATTTGCAGGAATGGGTTTGGTGTGACGGGCTGGACAAGGTGAGCAGGTGGGCGTGTCCCGGGTGGTACCGATGGAGCAGGGTGGTAGTCTATTCGTGGATCCGGACTTTCCGCCGGACGACTCCTCCCTGTTCTCTGATGGCTCCACCCCCATTGCCAGGCTGCGGGGAGTGCTCAGGTGGATGCGTCCACAGGTGAGAACGTATGCTAGAGTATGCATGTTCCACCTAGCCAATCTACTGCATGCCTGTCGCTTTCATTTATGAACTTACCTAATGTGTGTTTTTAAAAAACTGATAACGATAAACCTTGCCAGGAAATCTGCTCATCGCCCAAACTCTTCCCAGAGAATCTCAAGGAGGGCCACCCAAAGCAAGGCATTCTGGGAGACTGTTGGTTCCTATGTGCTTGCACAACACTGCTGAAAAACAAGCACCTGATGGACCAGGTAGTGCCAACAAACCCAAAACCTCTGGTAAAATGGGTCTGCCTGCCTGTCTGTCTTACTTAACCTTCATTGTTGCTGTGGAGTGGGACATGCTTCAGACGTGCTTTCTGCCCCTAACGTCAATCTCCACATTCTAGGTGTTTCCTCCAGGCCAACCACAGTGGGGCGACTGTGGCTACAGGGGTGGTTTCCGATTCCGATTCTGGAAGTTTGGCCACTGGGTGGATGTACGGGTGGATGACTGCTTGCCCTGCCTGGGCTCCAGCCTCTGCTTCTCTCATTGCCAGTCTCCTGATGTGTTTTGGGTGCCATTGTTAGAGAAAGCGTACGCCAAGTGAGTGGTGAACAAAAATTAATGCTAAGCACTAGTCGTCTGGCATGTCGATATTACTCTCAATGTAAAATGGTGGATGGCTACTTTTGCAGTAAATCTAACTGCAGAGGTCTTCAAAATTATGTTCTGTACACAATTCAGTGTAATTGTTAAATCATCCATCTTCTAACTGCTCAGAGTCATGGGGGGGCAGAGGACAAACATTATTACTCTATAGGCAATTTTAGGCTAGTTGGTGTGTCCAACCGCGTGTCTTTGGACTGTGGTGGAAACTGGCATCGTCTGAAAGAATTCTAATCCACTTTGGCAAAAAAAAAAAAAAAAATGTATCAGAAGCACCTCTAAGCTTGATACTGCTGCATGGAAGAGTGACTTGTATGTTTCCCAAATTTCCTCTCAGACTTCGTGGCTCCTATGAGCAGCTATGGGCTGGCCAGGTTGCAGAGGCTCTTGTGGACCTCACCGGAGGTCTGGCTGAGCAGTGGAGCCTGAAGGACTCGGGGAATGAGAAGGACCTGCAAGGACAGAGAGACAAGGCAAGGCGGAGGTGTGATCTTGGCAGCCTTCAGGCGGTGAGAGGCCTGTGTGCAATCAGTGGCTCTGTGCACAGTCCTCCTGGTGGTAAGAGCTGGAAGTGTGGTTTTATTCTTTAATGAAATAACTGGTGAAAGGAAGAACTCTGTATTTAAATTGCCTTATTAGACTTGGACAGTTCCATCACCTGTTAATGATGGAAACTGCATTTCTCTTATAGTTCTGGTCTTTTTGCATTCACCCATAAGGCCCTGTGTATGTTCACAGTGGCACTGAAACTGTCATTTGTGTAGTCACTACAATTAATATACACCTAAATGGAATTGAAGGTTACCTCAAAACATGCAAGTCAAAGAAAAGCGATGGTTAAAGATACTATATTAACTTTACTCATCCACTGCCTGTTTTGGTCTTCGGGATTGGAACAGGAAGTAGCATAGGTACACAGTTAGCACCAGTTGTAAGCGTGTCCTCCCCCTTTCCCAGGCGCCAGTGAGCTGGGACAGTACCACGCCCTGAGTGTGATGGAATGGGTGGACGTACCACTGACTTCTGGTGGGGGGGTGTGCCTACTGAGGGTCCGAAACCCTTGGGGCCGGCGTACCTGGGGAGGAGCCTGGAGAGACAGGTTTGAGTGTTTTTTTATGTTTTTTTTTTTTTTTTTTTTTTTTTTTAAAAAAAAAAAAAGGAAGGGGAGTGTAAGGGGGGTTTTTCTTTTTTTTGGGTTTTTTTATGTTTTTTGAACTATTCAAGGGGGGGTGGGGGTGGTGG
>JAACJT020000680.1:0-18249 GCA_009936485.2 Gymnarchus niloticus | reverse complement strand
AGTAGTAGATGCAGTGGTCATCTGAGTTAAATTCACCCATTCCTGTCCATTTTAATTCACTAACTCCTAAGATGTCGGTTTAATCTTGCCATCTCACGTTTGACTACGTGTAGTCAAACGTGAGCTGTACTTTAACCTTATTAATTAGACACAATATGCATGATTTGTGGATGTGCGACACATGAACAAACCATTTTGTTCAATTTTACATGGAAATAATATTGCTCTTATGTAGCGGGAAATCAGCCAAGTATGGACCTCCATTAAAGAAATACCTTTAGGGCATGGGAATACTCAGTGTCTGTGAAATCATGACATTACTTCTGCTGCTGTCAGTCGCTCATTAGTTAGTCCTCTGATTGGGTTCCACACTCCCAGTCATGGTTATTCTTGGATAAAAATCGTTCACTTATTGGTCAGTTTCTGTGGATTCCCACTGTGGTGCCCTTACACAGACCTGAACAGGTGATGCCTCAACGTCTTACATTCTCTCTGTTCGGGGAACAGCCTGCCATCAAATCTCTTGTTGCTTGATTTGACTTTTCCAAGTTGACTCAAAGATTTCATCACCCTCATAGGACACCAGTCAGTCTAATTGTATATCTTTGGACTATCTGAGGAAACGCATGCTACAAGGGAGGAACTGGTAAACTCTACACTCATACTAGAGGTGGGATTCACTCCACCCACCCTAGGAGGTGTGAGGCAATACTGCTAGCCAATGAGAATCCATGCTGCCCCTGGATGACAAATGCTCATTGTTTTGCTGATTGAATAGCCATCTTAAATGAGGGAACAAAGATTAAATCTGTTGCCTAAATTAGCTTGAAACATCAGGACCATTCCCCATACTATCTCCTCCATCCTTCTCTTATTTCTCGTCTCTGGCTTGTGATGTGAGTGGGAGATGAAGCTGCTTGGGAGGGAGGGGGGTAGCATGGGACAGGATGAAACTCACAAAGAGAATGCCTAAACACATAGCATGCATTAACCAGCAAAAGGAAAAGAAAACAGCCTTAAGATCAGCACACACTCACAAAAGACACTAAAGGCAAGCATGGCAACATTTAAAAACCAAACCCAGCAGCCACCCTGAAAATGGATTTAGCCGTGACACGTGGAAGGCGGCAGCAGTACATTTCACTCGCCTGTCAAACTGCAGCCAACCCTTCAAAGGTCATTCTTGGTGTGCGAAGCTGTTAGAAGACCCCCCTCAGATGTTGGGTTCCTAATACCCACAGTTCAGCAACTTACCGTCATATTTGAGGGTTTCAGTGTGAAAGAGAGGCAGATTCGATCCTCTGCTTCTGCGGAGGCGAGGAGGAAGGGGGGGCATGGGCAGGAGGAGGGATTAGCGAGGTGCCAATCGCATGTACCACGATAGCACGTGCAGAAGTCATGGTCGGAGATGCAGGCGTCGTGTGCCCAGCAGGCTATGCAGCCGGGAGAGGAGAGTAGGCTGGGAGAGCTGAGGAAAGATGCTGCTGCGACTCAGCTGTTAGATAATGCAGGGGCATAATGCAGGACTCCAGCGAATGCCACCGGCAGGATTCTGAATTAGAAATTTCAACGCATTCTGCTGTGGCGTGAGGGAAGGCGGAAACCTGTAGCTACTACCACTACTGTCCATGCCAAGAAAATATCCCAGTATCAACACATGACATGCTGTAAGTAAAAAGTTAAGATGTGCCTGCTGGTCTGACTAGGCTTGTTCATAGTTAATTTGGTTCTTCTGTTCATTGCAAATGCAGGTCTGTATTTTTTTTGCAAAGGGTGTGTACCTTTTTTTGTTGAGTTTTATGCTATTAAAAAGATTTGTTCTCGTGTTACTATGGATACATGAGACACTGACTCCTAGCTGACTATGAGAAAGGCTGTATGAGGCTGTTTCAAAGGGGCTTGTGTCAGATACTAATCATATTGTAATGTGAACAAGCAATGCCAATGATGTCCTGAGGCACGGATTTCTCATGGTCTGCGTGCTGACAGAAATCATAATTAGACTTTGACAGTGATTGTCATTAGTAATGCTTGCCGTTGGTAGTCCGTGGAGTGAGTGAGTGAGAGAGAGTGAGAGAGAAAGAACAGGATTAACGATTGTCATGAGATGGGTAACGCTGCATTTTTTAACAAACGGAGTGCAGCCTCACTCTCACACTCCCACACAGAGAAGACTATAAATGGAATTACTGTGCCTTAAGCTGTCTGTGCCCAGCTTTGGAGACGAGTCTAAAGGTGAGTCCTGAAAGATACAGACAAGTGATCTGTACCTCAATACACCCATTCTGAAGAATCTAATGGGAATTAAAAAAAATAAAAATTCTAGTAGCTTTATGACATCTCTATGATGTCACACACATCTGATCTGTCATGTGGTCTGAAAGGTCTACTCGCTCGCACAGTCCCAGTACAAAGAAAAATTATTGGATGTGAAATGCAAAAGGCACTGTATTCTTGGCAAGAGAAATGATGAAGATGGTGAGGGAGGAGTGAGTCTGAGTCTGCCGTCTTTCTCTCTCCAGCAATTCACGCTACATACTGTAGGTTGTAGGTCGTTCACTGTATTCATCGTGTTCAGTGTTCACATGCTCTTAAAGGTACCGGGAGAGGGGAAACGAGTCTCACAGGGAATGCTGACTGGGGGAAAGCCCTGCCCCATCGGTTCTCTAGCCAATTAAACAGCTGTTTCCTGTGGGGCTTCTCTCAATGTCCAAAGACCATTAAGCTTCTCAAACATGACACTGTAACTAAAATGTATCATCTACCAAGAGATCAGTCATCATTTAGTGGGGAAGCCTGTAAATGACCATGAAGACAAATTTAAGGGGTGACTGGGGCTTACAGTGGAAGCCCACCAAAACACAGATGGATTTCGAAATAAATTCATCAGTGAAAATGTAATCTGTGTGTGTGTCTGGTTCTAGTAAAAGTTGGATAATCAATAATGGATAATGAAATGTCTTGTGAGTCAGTGCATCTATTCACTGGTCTTTGGGGGCCACTAATGGTCAAGCTTTATTTTATGTAGGGGTCTTTGTCTAGTTCTAAGAGAACATGGAGAATAAAGCTATGTATTTCTATGTAACCATTACATTATGTGATCCATACTCACCCCAAGCAAGCGGAGACTGTTAGGTCATATACAGGTTTATTATTCTTGTTATTAGACATGAGTTGGCTGTGGACAGGAGAACAATGACCTATGACCTATAACAATGACCTATAAGGCATTGTCTTATTTATTCAAAATTTGAATGACCATCAGGTTTATAATGTATGATACCATTATAAAATACCACTGGGATTTCTAAATTCATGTTATTAACTGAATATGCTATATATTTTATTTTTTGTTTTTAAAATATGTGAAATTCAAAACCAAATCTCAGTTTATCTAATGCTGAATTTCTTTTCAAGTTCATTGCTTATACCAGCTTGCAATGGTTGTTGTATTCAGACTTGGAAATGTTTCCCTGTTCATATAAATGCAATTGTAATTCCTTTGTATATACAAATAAGTTATCAACCAAAAGCATCTGGAATTCGGGCAGAAGTGTAGTCTGTATGAACAGAAAAGTCGCATTCATGTTATAAAACGATCGTGTAGTCAGTGTATCAATCCTGTACTCTTAAGCTAATCTTCACTATTGTCTACATTAAATAGCGCTTATATCAGGGAATGTTAAACTCATAAAGTGTTCCAAGAGAGATACTCAATTTCTCATAGGGAACCAGAGTTCTGTCCTAGAGTCAGTCAGAGATGCTTCAGTTTATGAGACATTAATAAAGGAAACATTCTTCCTGTTTTTCATTGTCACCATGAACAAAGTGATTTATAGAGTAGACAGTAAGACTGACCTTATTGTATCTGATTCTTACCTGTACAAAAACACTCCATATATTTCGGCATGCATTTCTATATACAGGTAACCCACCATGATGGTCTTTGTTTTATCAGAGTCTGCCACCAAATTCACTTGCCTTGGATGATAAACGGGGATATTTTCCTGTGACCTCTTACTTTAGAGAGAACAAAGAGTCCAGTTAACTGAAATGGTGCTTGAAACTAAGCACATCTATATTCCGCGTTTCTATAATGGCAAGAAATGTATTTCGACCGGTAACAATGCGATAAGGCATGATAAATATCTTTAATTTGAGCTTGATTATCCATGAATTCACATGAATTCATCCAGTGCTTAATCTGTCAAATTTAGTATGCTTTTCTGCTTTTCTAATTTGTTGATGTGAGCAGGAAATTACGGGGAAATATTGTTATTCACAGTAATCCGTGAAGACATCTGTGATAAAAGACGCTCTACCCTTAAGATGTGACGGTTAATCCGTCTGAAAAACTCCTGCATTGTGTCCTTGGAACGCAAGCGATTGTGACATCATTCAGTGAAGCAGGAGGAGAAAACCGTTACAATCTGGTATGCCTGCCCTGAAAAAAAGCCTACAACCAGTGAGCTTTTCTGATTGGCTGTCACTAGGTCGTCCCCTACATGGTTTGTGAACCCAGCAAGGAAGCTCATCAATGGAGACAGCGGTATGTTCTGAGGTTGTGTGTGTGGAACTCACATCGCTTTGGCGGAGGTAACACCACAGTGGCAAATGACTCAGTTTTAGTCAACAGAGCACTGGCACGGATCGTGGTCCAGATGTTGAGCATAGAAACAGATTGAGGACAGAATGTACACAGGTGTCCAATTTTCTGATGCTGGTCTTTCTTACCTTTCCTGCAGAGGTTCCATCTAAGCCTGCAGACAAAGAAACTATCAGACATACAAATTTACTCTTCAATCAGCCAAATTTATTTTGCAGGTATAATTTACATCAACCACCTCAGTATGCTAGAGCACACCTCGAAGGAAGGTCGGAATGGAGTTAATTGAAATTAAGGCAGCTTTTTTTAAATTCCTTGTCAGCTGATTTGCATGCTAAAACAGGAATAATCTAATGTGTGACATGGGAAAATGTATTCAGAAAGATTGTTTGAAATAGCTAAATGAAAATTAACTGACCTTGTCAATGACCTGTCTTACCTATTAAAAAAAATGTATTAATTCAATAAAAATCATAATTATATATTGAGAAATTATATATCTCTTCACCTTTAAAACATTATCTTAGTGGAGATAAGAAATAAAACAAGTCAATACTCATTTAGCATTCAAATCATGCATTAAATTGAGTGCTTATGAGCAAAACAAAGTTCAAATGCATTTATTGTAATGAGACAATTATAAATTCTCATTATAAAGTCATTTAATGCTAGCATTACTCCATAAAAATACATGAGGAAAATTGACACTACAGTGCCAGCGGAAGTTATGCACAGCGGTATCAAGGGGCTGATGAAAACTACACGACATCTGATGTCAGCATCTATCCAGCATTTCCTTGGACATTTGCATTCCTCGTGAGAGCAGGATAAAGCTTCATTTTCTCTCCATTCCATCATCTGATGCTGGATTCTCACAGGATATGGTTAATATTAATATGAACTGTTCCCAGGTATCAAAAGCTGAGCTGACCAGTCAGAGAGAAGGACCCTTTATCTTAATTTATGACCTCCATGACTCATTCAAGTCTACTTTTTTACTCACGACCTGTGTAGCAGACCTAATTAGATTGTAAATGTGACATTATTCATGTGACCTTCACAAGGACCTTCCATTTTGATATGCACTGTACCATTTATTTAATATTAATGCTATTACTCATACAAAAATAACAGATATTTAAATTTTTCACTTAACAGTAATAATATTTGTGTAAGTATTTCCAAAATCCCGTATGGAAGATTTGACAGATCTTGTTATAATCATTCCCACCGCAACTGAAGGCAATATTAGTCTAAAAAATAACCCAAAATTTAATTGTGTGATGCCTTTTTAAAAGACACTGTTTTGCATTGTGTGCCTTGGGATATCCCACTTCAAAGGTGATGAATTCTAGGGCACACTGTCAGTTATGGGGCCGTGGCCTGCAATCTGCTCATGAAAGGTCACCCTCAAGAACAGAATAATTATGTTACTTTTCATCTCTCTGGATGCATGAGCAGAAGGATGCTGTCTGCCTGTCTTAAGTCCTGAAGCCACGGGACAAGGGTCCTGCATCACAGAAGCTGAATGTTTTCTCTCTCACTTCCTGGGACACAACTGCACTTCTGAAATGCGTTTGCCTTCCTTCCAGTTCGAGATGCATTAAACTGGTTTATCTTGAGATGAAATGATAGTGATGATTTTGTCCCGAGGAGAGATTTCATTTTGGCCTTCCTGTCAGTGGAGATTTTATCGCACGTATTCACATTTTCAATATAACCATAATCAAATCCGGTAATGGTAAGTTCTCTGTAGGCTTCTGTTCAGTTGATTTCATTGAACTCATTCTAGCTGACAAACCTGGAAATTAAACAAACGTGAGGCTGTATGATTCAGTTGTGTGGACAATAAAATTCCCAGGAAAAACAAGTAATATAGAACATCTACATTATAATGGCATGTAATCTCCAGAATATATTAGCATATTATCTAACTTATTTGCAAAGATTTATACCTGGGATCTTATAGTAATTAGTAATTAATAGTTAGTTCATTTTAGTTTAGTTAGACAAACCTGTGATCCAGAATGGCTTCATCAATATGATACTCATATCTGTTTCAAAATGACAGGAAAAACGTCACGACACCTTGAAAGGTTACCTGTATTAGTCTCCTAGGTTACATTGTCTGCAAAATAATCTGTAATCATATGACACCTTAACTCGGTGGTTCTACTGTTACCTCACTCCTCCACATTTGGGGATTTGAATCCCGCCTCCGTCCTGCGTGCGCGGAGTTAGCATTTTCTCCCCGTGCTTCACGAGTTTCCTCCCACAGCCAAAAAACGTTTAGGTTGACATGTTTCTAAATTCCCCACGGCTTGAGCGTGTGGCTGTCTACTGCAATGGATTGGCATTCTGTCCAGGGTCTTCCCCAGTCTGAAAAAAGTTATGTCTTCAGAGTGATCTAAAACATTGCATGTATTTGCCACCTCTGCCCAGCTGAGTAACTTCTCATCTCCTTTTGAGAGTAATGCATGGATGCTGTACAATTAAAATGCAGGTCAAAGGTGACTGGTGTTAACTAAAACATTAACAAACTCCTTATGTGTTGTTGTGGTAGTTGTAGTCTTCTGCTTTTTGATTTCTTTTCAGGTGGTTTTCAGTTGTGTAAAGTCTTTTGCTCCCACGCCATGGAGTCTGACCAGTGCCTGCATGAGACATTACACCTGGGCCACCATCAACGGATGCTGTGGCGGATTCGTTGTGATCAGATCCAGGCCTACTACGATCGTGAGAAGGCCTCACAGAAGCAGTCAGAGCTCCGGTTCAAGAAGAAGGTGACGCAAAAAGTCACTTTCCCCATGTCGGACCTTCTCCAGGATGCTGTTGTACGTCACGACCAGAGGGAAGGTAAGGGATAGGCATCACATAGAGGCGTTTGTAGATGGCAATATCTTCTCTTATAGTCTTGCTGGTATTATTCAGACTACCTCTTTAAAATTAATCCACACGTGGCTCTTTTCCTTATCTTTCTCTTCTGCTTTACCTGATAAGGCTTCCATTTCGGGAGCAAATCCATATGCTATCAGCATTTTCACAGGCTGAATTGTTAGTGGAATTATCGCATCTTTCAAATGACATGCCGATTCTCAATGAGTTTTAGACACGGCATGATGAACGCTGCTAAAAATCTGCTCCACAAAGGAATCAAAAGGGACGTCTCAGGCAGGGTGCCAAACGAGCCTCAAATGGGCACTAAAAATGACAAACGACAGTCAAAGGATTCAAGTCTCCGTGTTTGCTGTTGTCTGTGGCTTTGTGGCGAAAGAACATTATGTTAGCATTTTAAATCATGGAGTGAGTAAGAATTCTAATGATTTCCTCTTGATGTTTTCCACCTTATTTCATTCATTTAATGTTTGAGTACAGTCAGTTTTTATTTATAAGTGGTCAATATATAAAAAGTCATATAGCCTCGATAAAGGCGATTTATCAGTTAGAATGCATTTACCCCCATCCTATTTATCTCAAGGAGTTTTCATTTCTGTTCTTTAGACCCAGCAATACAGCTGTTGACACAGCTGTCTATGGGACCTTGTCAAAGCTCCCAGCATTCACCTCATGTTAATGTTTAACTCAGTTTGGCAGCTATACCAGTCCACTCTACATTAGACACCAGCTGGTTTGCTCATTGGTTTCCTGTGGAGGTTTTCCCTGGAAGGACTTCAAAACCTTTACCATCCTAATAATTGCTCACCAGGCACAATCAGACATGGTTTCCAGCAATGCATGTTATCTGCCATCGCCAATATTTGACAGGCGGCATCCACAGTAAAATTTGAATGTAGTCCAGGCACTTGTCCATGCTCAGCTAGGGGAACCTGAATCAGCATAGAAAATGAAAAGGATGTGTCAACTGTTAGTGGACCGAAATGCAGTTAAAGATCATTTTGCACATCCAAGCTAATTTACAGAGCATGTCTAACCTGCGATTCTCAAAACAAGACACCACTGCAAGAATTTTTAATAGAATCTTTCATACCTGAAAGTCTTCTGGAAGAAAAAAAAAAAAATCATCATAAAACATTAAGGCATCAGCCCCAAAACCCTGAGAAGGATATGAGTTTATAAGCTGGATGGATGGATGGATGGATGGATCAGGTGATTTCTTGCCAGATCTGGTATTCCATTCTGGGTATACCCCAGCCTTGTCATGGACACCAGCCCCCCTAACCAAGATAAGTGGTTAGATGGCATATCAATTAAAATTTTACTGACCATTGCTTCTTATAAAAAACGAGACGACAATAAAATCCCACACACTGTCAGGTAATCCAGGCACAAGGTGTGAAGGCTAATTCCTGGTCTGTCACCTCTTTCACTTTCTGGAAAATAATTATAGCCAAAATATGACATAGTCAATTCCAGCCATTGCAAATTTCATAACAAAAAAATACAACCATTAAATGAATAAAGATATGATCCTTTAGAAAAATTATCTGTCAGAGAAAGTGACCCTTTTCCTCTATAAGCTTGAGGATTTTGTCACTAAGCTTCTGAGGCTGTACCAGTGTAGATGAAGACCACATTAGACAGAAGGTAATGTCAGAAAAACAAAGACATTTATTTACCCCTTGATTCCAGTCTTTGTCATTAGAACTCCACTGAAGTCAACTTCAATTGCTTCTTAGCTGTAAGACAACAGAGAGATGATGCCAGGAAAAACATTCTATTACCATGGAAAGTCAGACATGTATTCATTTTCCCGACAATCTGTTATGGTTATGGATAAAGGCAACGTAAGAGATAATCTTCAAAGTTTTTCTGTCTGGTGGAGTCTAGGATTTCATCCCTTGCATTCCACCATAAATGTCTTCAGCTTTCCCATTGCTTATCCTATAGAAATCTAGTCTTACACTAAAGCCATATGTATTACATCAGCATTAGAAATCTTTAGTCTAATCTGAGGGATTACAAGTCGCAGAGGAATTTCCAACCCATCACACTTTTAACGTGCCCACAACTAGAATTCTCTAGAACGCAGTGCAGGTTATGCCTTCTCACACTGTCTAATTCAAGCCGAGACTAACGTGATGACACAGAGGCAGGTGGAAGAGAAAATTAAAAGGCTACCTTTAGGTAAGGGTCTGTAGTTCTTGGTAGCAGATATGAGGTTAGTTTATATAAGTATGGGTTGAAATGGTATTGCCAGATATTTAGCAGTATGAATGTATTACAGAATTCTGAGATAGTGATTGAAGAAATGCAATAATTTACCCAGGGAATCATTTTAGAGTCCATGATATTTATAATTCAGGATTATATGTTAACATAAATGGTTGGGTGATAGATGGTTGTTCTCCATCCGTCCATCTCCAGGAAAATGAGTGGATGGATGGATGGATGGATGGATGGATGGATGGATGGATGGATGGATGGATGGATGGATGGATGGATTTTGAAGAAACTGGCCTATATCTAAGTTTCTTTACAGCCAAACATTCATTGCTCCTGGCTTTAAAGTGAATAGGTCACAGTAGTCTTTATAAGCTGATGAGCAGACACTTTTCCATTGAAAAATTTAGTGACTGCTAAGATCATGTAGCACTTCTTAACAGATGTCATTGAATCTGATGATGACGTAAAGAGTGACCATTAGCAAAGCTGTGAGCATCACGATCCATCTCATCCAGGAACACCTCTGCTTGACTGCTAACCTTCCTTTATGCTCTCACTACATTTTTTTTTTGACTGTGAGAAGAAGCATCAGTACCCAGAGGAAAGCCTGTATGAACCTAGATAAAATGTGTAAACTCTACATACAGAGGCAGACTCACTAATCGTACCCATAAGCCTGAAGTTATGAGACTACTTTCCTGTCCGTTGAGCCACTGCACTGCCCAGAAAACAAACACTCAACAATAGTATTTCAGCATATAAATACTGTATTTGAAATAAGCAAGTCTTTAACAAGAGTTACAGAGAAACTTGAGTGAATTCTTCTAAAGCTCCCATTGTGGGTCCTAATTGGGATGACTTGATTGTTAGCCCCAGACAGCTTTCCTTATCAAACAGTCCAGCTCCATTAGGCCTACAAGGCTCATTAAGGCCAAATGCAGTAAACAACCAACTGGAGCCTTTTGAAATTGATTCTGGAAATGATAAGGGATTTTATCTCAGTAAGGAGAATGCACTGATGCTGCTCATTAAGGAAAGGTCATCATGAAAACCAATCAAGAAGACCACATACACTCCCTCGCAAATGAAGATGTGTCATCTTTCATTCAACTAACTGCCTACTAAATGGAATGAAGATTCGCAGGACTGTTCTTGGAAGATAAACGCACATTACCAAAGCAAAACCGAGGAAATGTCAATTATTCTGGAGGACACTAAACTGTCGTTAGGAATCCAGAAGGTGGCTTGTCTTTCTCCGATTCACCACATCACGTCAGTTAAAAAATCCCCACACCATCCCGGTCTGAAGGGTAATTGATTTGATTGCTAGCCACTTCCGTGCGCATTGATCATTGATGTTCTCATCATGTTCACATGATGACTCATGACCGATTTGATTCATGACGCATGACCAATGAACCATTGTATGATTATATCATTCTACAATTATGTCACCGCAAGACTTTATTATCCTTATAATATTATATATATCATCTTTACACTTTACTACCATTCGCCGAACCACAGAACTCTACTGCATGTGTCATAAATTAAAACAAAACCTCTTTCTAGGCTTGTTTCTGGCTTAGAAAAAAAATAAAATAAAACATGTATCCAGGAAATTTGTAGAGGTCAAGTAGGAGAATTATTTCGTCAGGTTTTTGAATCCTTTGAGCAGAATCGAAAGTGTCTGAACAGTCACAGGATTACATGCTGTTGTGCTGAGCTCTGATGATATGATGATCGCTGCATGTGCTGAGATGGCTCTCCCGTTGAGAAGAAGCAGCAGGTATGATGAAACTTATCGTTCTGCAGACCTCACCTCTGCACTGGATCAAACTCTCTAGGAATGACACACCAACGTGACGTCACTGCCAATGGAGAGTTTAAACTGCAAAGCGGAAGCTATGGGATGAGATAAAAAATTTAATTCATTTACCAATTACTGCAAAATTTTGATGCATGGTGGGTCAAGGTGTCATGTTGATTGACCCATGATCCATGTGACCCATCCAAATATGGTGACCCACTGGCAGCTCTTCTTCAGGTATGTTAGTTTCTTTCACTAGTCCCACAGCGAATTGGTGAATTTTATATTTCAGGTCAATCAGATATGCAACCAAACGTCTTGGTCTTTAGCTTAGCTTTTCAGAACGTGATAATGAAAAACAGAAAATGGGTCAGCATTCTGTTTTAGGTCATTCCATCACGCACGAGCTAATCGACAGTCTCTGACAAAACTTACTTTAGTGGTTTAGAGAGTAGAGTGCGTAAAACGGTTCTCATTCGGCATGCAAGTGCTTGGGTATCAGAAAATGAATAAAAATAGATCGCATATTTGCATTTAGCCTTTTTTGGTCTGATCACCCTGAATATGATTAAACTGTCTGAAAAATGATTGGCTGGTCTGATCACCTAAAATGCACGTTAATGCCAGGTGTTGTTTTTAAAATGGAAGAATGCTATTAAGATGGTTTACTGATCAGTATCCGACCTACTTAAAGCAAAAAAAAAGGGCAAATTTTTTGGTAAAATATGCATGTTGCCAAATTGCATAGCATTGTGAAAACAAGGTTTGCACAATGAAAAACATTGTCTTTCTGTAGAATGAGTGAGTCATTTTCAACTACGGCAGAAACATGGTGGTTATTGCTAAATGTCAGAGATTTGAGGAACTGTTATAAAGATGATTCTAGGTATTCTTCAGCATGGGAAAAGTGTTGGGATGTTTAAATATCATATAACTTCACCCTAGAGCTTGACTGGTCCAACTAAAGTCTCAAATACTGTAAACAGGCCTATGAGTGAATCTATTTTTTTTTAGCATTCAGGAAGTTTCTGAGTCAGACTATGTTACCATACGGGAACAAGGATGCAGGTGGGGATTAAATATATCGTCCAAGGTGAATCTGCAGAGGTATCACTAACTTTAATTATTCCATTAAAGACTTAAGAGATCTGGTCTACGAAAGGATACAATTGTTAAGGCTAGCTCTGAAAGAAAACTCAATTTTTCTGTCTCGATCATGACTCTGTCTTGCTCTTATTTGGATTTGGTCCTGACTTGATCTGAACAAGTCATGGCCTTGAGCTTGTCATGGACTTTTCAATGGGGCTCCTGACTACAGCCCTGCTGCAGAGCTCATATCATACAATATATGCACTATAAGAGCAGAGATTAGTACTCACAAGCAAAATGTCCCGTTTTGTCATTTGCTGCAGAATCTTTAATTTGCTCTAAGCGACAGTAATTAATCAAGCTCATGTAGCAATGTATTCAGCTTAAGTATATTATACCTACGCTATGGGCCCTGCAGCAAAGACGATCCCTTGCCTTGCCAGTGCATGCTCAAATACAATGTTTGCAATGTTTTTTTTTTAAGTCCCATGTGGAAGATTTGGGTCAGCCAAGGCTTGAAGGGAAGTATTTAACATGTGGGAAGTGGTGAGGCTGTGTGCAGATATCTGAGAGAGCTGTAACACTTGGTCACTTCATGTTCCTACAAACACAGCTTCTCTGCGTCTTACAGAGCTACTTAACTTAGAAAGGAACACTGACAACTGCGCTTGTAATTAGCTAAAATAATTATCGTATCTTTAACCCAAGTTTGTGACAAAGATGAAGTCGGAGAGGCTGTTGTGACTTTTGACCAGATGTGCTGCGTATGACATAATTGCTACCTTTTAATGAGGTGATCAGCACTCGCTGGCATCTGGCACACGACACTGCAGCAGTGCTTTGATGTGGGCTTTGATCTTTCAGTCCTGCAGCTGCTGAAGGACGGAGCCAACCCCAATACCATCATACCTTCCGGGGGATCCTTGCTGCATCTGGTAGGCATTTTTCACAGGTGTACCCTTGTGCGTGCGTTTGTTGCTTGATCCAGTGAAGTGGAATTCTGACAATTAAGTCTTGCAATCTGCTGGATGTGTACCGGTTTTCACTGCTGTGGGTCTGTCTTATCAGTTCCAGCGATTCAGTCACAATTGCACATTTTTGCTTCAGATGGCTCCCCACATTGCTGACCAGTGAGTTAGTCCAGAATACTGTCCCATCCATATCTCTGACCTGTGCTTCAAACTGCTTTATTGACCACAATGATATGACAGCATTCTATAGGTTTTGGTGAAGCTCTGAAATACTCAAGGTCAACCACCATTAGTCCGACCATCACAATAAATATTGTTAGTCTTATCTCTGAAGCAAATGAAGAGAAATTGGAAATGAATATCCCACAGGACAGTAGCAGAATCTCCCCTTTAAGCCCTTTTATCTTTTTCATGAGCTGTTTCTGAAATTCTGTACGGTCCCTTCAGGGTATGAGCAGAGAAACTAGGCCATGTTACAAAAGGCGGCTAATTCTTTCACAGAAAAAACATGGAGGCAGAATAATTTATATTATTTAAATGTCGGTGCCGCAGCGAAAATCTACTTGACATTAATGCATGAAATGACTGCAAATTCAGAATGAGACATTGTCTAAAAAATGTTGACGATCACATCAGGAAGAAGCACAATTAATTTTCACTACAGAACAACATATTGTTAGATTGAATTAATTGCACACACAACAAAGGCGGATGGCCTTGTTTTTGTTTATTATTATTTTATAATTAGCTAAGGCTTGTACAGTATAAACAGAAATTCTCTTCATTATCCATATTAAACTGAAACAAAGGCAGGGAATCAGGTATTATCAGCTGCTGGTTTGCCTGTGTGTATTTGCCATTATTTTTTTTTTATTTTGGACTTTAATGCAGCGGCTGATCGATGAGTCATTTAACCCCGCCCTTCCCGCAGTGTGCGCGGCATGGCAATGCTCATGCCGCCGCGGTGCTGATGGCCCATGGGCTGAGCGTGGACCAGCAAGATGACGATCTGTGGACAGCGCTGCACGTGGCCTGCGCCGTTGGAAGCTCGGAGGTGGTGTTGCTTCTCCTGTCGGTGAGCAGCCTCGTAATCACGTCTCCTCCGTCGAGCCATCTGTGTCCACCCTCCAATGAGCACCGACCGACGGAGAGGCCAGATGAAATGGGCTGATGGCTAAAAGCTGGAATGCTAGAGTGTGAATCCCTGCTTAGAATGAGGTATCTGCTAGTGGGGTTCATTCAGCATTCAAGGTGTTCTCAAAACTCTCCTATCCCCTGTGACTAACTGTCATTCACCCTGAAAGGGAATCCCTGCTTTGATGGAAAAACTATACTGTATACATTAGCGACTGATCATTCACCGATTTCTCAGAGATAAGCTCTATGTTTGTTCACCGACATTTTACCTTGCTAGAATCGCCTGACGGTGCTAAATTCAGTGTTGCTTCTAGACTATATCAAGTAGGCTAGTTAGGTTAGGCCAGTTCTTCTGTTGGTGGGGGACATGTGAAGAAGAAGAAAAAAAAACTTGCATTTCCACCAATCATGTTACAAGTTACTGAAAAGAAGAGGTTTTGGTCTCCTCACGGTGGTGGACTGGGGGCACTACACCCCCCACCCCACCTCACCCCAAGGCCACCTCCTATTTATTATATGTGTTATTTCAGAATAGCATCTTTTCTATGCTTGCTGATTTAATAGGGGTCTTGTTTCCATCCCTCAAGTGAGAAGAGAGGTTAAGTTATTTTGATCGACATTAGCACCACTTTCCCTGGCAGAGGTAGGAAATCTGATTGGGAAACTGGGTTTGGGGAATTAAGCTCTTTATTCGTGCTGGGACATGCAATTGCGGCTATCTAGGAGAAACTTTTAAGCAGCACCCAAGACAGGTGGGTCACCGATAACAGCTGTCATCGCATCTTAGGGAACAGCTGCCAGCCTCGGTGTACTTTCCTTTCCCCGGAGTGCAGTGCTTTCTGTGGGCGAGCTCGGCAATGGGTGTGTCAGTTTAACGGAGCGTGGAGAGATTCGCCATCCATCCTCCACATGAAAGGCAGGTGTGCTGAAAACGCAAGGCTGACTGGACACTGAACGAACTTAAGGTATCCTTGTACCTCCTAATCCAGCCAGATATAGCCATATGTCAGCTGCTCTGTTTCAGTTCTCATGACACGCTGAGGGAACTCCGGCAATGTGGATTGTCATCTTTCCCCCAGAGAGAGAGGGGGAGAGAAATAGAGATGTGATATGGCGACGGAGCACTGGAGAAGACAGGCTGTCAGATTACGCCTTGACAGTGTGCCAGCCGTGACCCACATCTATGACAGAAGTCTGCTATAATGATTTGACGTGAAAAGCAGAGTTAAGGCTTGTGAGATACATCTACAAATTAAAACGAAAGACTAGCATATAACTGAATAAAAAGGGCTGATAAATTCACTTAACATACATTGTGCACTTCAGATGGTTGCTAGATTTTCACAGAAATTAAGCTTGAGAGTGAAACTCAAATAACACTGCCTATATACTCTAATGTGTTAATCACACTACAGCTAAATGGAGTGGGCCAGAGTTCTTTCCAACCGGATTCCCTCTCCAAATAAATGAAATTGTTCATTGTTTTCTATCCTTGAGCTGCATTGCTTCTTTCAGTCTGTGTTTAACATCCGAGTTATTCTTGAATTGGTCTCCCATCCTGCTGGCTATGCCAATTTGGCCGAATTGCACATTTAAATGTCTCCAGTTAGTCTGGGGGCTTTTGGGGTATTACTACAGTATCGATTCAAATTTTTCCTTGCAGATATTCTGCTGTGCTAGACACTCTTATCTGCTAGAATGTTTTATGTAAGACGCTTATTGTCTTTTATATGATTTACAATTCAGAACCTAAGGAAATAGGGTACATCACAAATGTATTTTTGATTTAGATATTTAAAGATTAAGTTGCTTTTCTAGTGCGGAAATGGATTGAATCCAAAGGGGAGATTATTTCATTATTCCATATCATTAAACTTCGTGTTCATTATGTCCATAAAAATAGTATGTGCCTTTATATTTTAGAATAAATAATATTGAGCGTTGCATTTTTGGCTATCCTTAACTACAGTGTGTTTTGGAATATGCCTCTTAAAATAGGCCACAATCAAAATAAATTATTCATCAAACCTCTGAATGAGAAAAGGATATCCAATTTTCCAGGTCTTGCTGAGCAATTTTATACTATTGGTTGGACGATATTTGGGCATTTGGACAAGTTTTAGGTAAAGCCGCAGAATGGCCTGTGAAATTCATTTCACACGTTTTGGGTTGACCTGAGATCCACTGGTTCCAACAGGGCTACTTCCGGATTTTTACATTTTCATCTTTTTCCATTCTGTTGTAGCTTTGATTGTGTTCAAAAGGTCATTAGAATAGTGAAGAATAACTTTTTTCCAATTATATTTTTATTCTGGCAGAGCACTGCAGAATTTATTTATTTTTCTAAGAATCTGCCTTTTTCTTGACATTCAGACTCCCTTCCACTCTGTGAAGCCTGCAGTACCAGATGTAGACCCCATCGCATAGATACCGGGCTCTATTTTGACGATCTAACGCAAAGCATAAAGCGTAAGGTACAAGTAAGATTTATGGGCGTGTCCAAATCCATTTCGCTATTTTGACGGCAAAAAAAACAGACTTCGGGCCAGCATAACACGCAAAAACGTTGTCCTAACTATCTTAATTCTTCAGAGGCGTGTTTTGGGCATAACATGCAATGAACCAATCAGAACGGCACGTCGCCTCCCCTTTAAAAGGCAGGGGCGCGTGAGTTATGGCGGATTGCTATTATAATGGCGTGTTTACCTGGCAAACCAGATCGGTTTTCGGCCGAGGAAACGGACGTGCTCGTGCGCGAAATGAAAAGGCACGAGCACATCATTTATGGGAGCACCACTGGTCCACCTAAGCATATGGAGGTGAAGCAGGCTTGGGAATATGGAGAGAAATTTAACTCAAAATGATTAATTTTGAGACAAATTTCTCTCCATGAGTTGTACTCTATAATAAAACGTATATGAATTAAATAAAATTAAAAACCATTAATGCACTTTGAGCGCATACCTGACTGAGTGACATACACCACTGACTTTAGACGTGGTTTATGTTGGTCAAAAGCACAATGTCATTTCGCTGCCTTAAAATAGCAACGTGCTGACAACGCGCCCAGCCACATCTCATTTAAAAAAAAAAAAAAAAACACCACTCCTACAAGCAGGAAATGCACGCAAAATCATATGCTATTTTGAAAACATGCAAGCTTGGTGTGAAAATGAGGAATGAGCTGGTATGAAACTAGAAAAACCACTTAGTGTCGTGCTTTCCGCTGGTGCAAAATAGGGCCCACCATCTCCAACATACTCTACAGTAGCGATCGTACATCTTGGGTGAATATGTAGCATGTTTAGAGACCCCTTCACACACATACAATCTCCAACATACTCTACAGTAGCGATTGTACATCTTGGGTGAATATGTAGCATTTTTAGAGACCCCTTCACATAAGTACAATCTCCAACATACTCTACAGTAGCGATTGTACATCTTGGGTGAATATGTAGCATTTTTAGAGACCCCTTCACATAAGTACAATCTCCAACATACTCTACAGTAGC
>JAACJT020000679.1:0-18260 GCA_009936485.2 Gymnarchus niloticus | reverse complement strand
GCAAACTCCACACACACACACACACACACACACACACACACACACACACACACACACACACACACACACACACACACGCGCACTGGTGGGATTCAAACCCCCAACCCTGGAGGTGCATGGCTACCCCCCGAGTCAATTACAGGCACACCCACAATCCAGCTGTAGAGCAGGAAAACCTTCCCAGTTTTTCCATTAGCCAGCCCTCCCAATTTTCCTTTAACACCCCTCCACCCACTCCCACCTTTGGTTTGGGTTTCGGAAACACTCCGAGACACTGCACAGTGCAGGAATGATGACTCACTTATGGTTAATCAAATAAATACACAAGTGACATTATGGGTGAAATCTGGAGAAGCTGTATCATTATTGCATGACCCAATTGGCGTCGAGCTTTTAAACAGCCTAAAATGGAATAAGCAAAAAAGGGCACCTAATGAGTTTAATAAGCAGACCACTCTCTAGCTCATACACTACACCCATATCTTCAGATTAACAGAAGGCATCTCTAGGAAGAAAGTCTGTATTTAAGATGGGTATCATGATCACTCTTTATGAGACAACAGACTGCCAACAGTGGTCTTTAGACCCTAGAGGCATGTCCATAACAGCCACAGTGCTGACACAGTACTTCAAAGCAGCTCAGCAGTGTTAGCCTCCTCTGTGGGCTTCTGACATACCTCCCAGATGACCTGCAGACCCAGCTGACGTTTTAACTTGGCCCTACTGAAACACAGTCCCCCTGCCACACACCCTGTGCTGCCTAGGGCAAGCTCCAGGCACCCCAAGAACCTGACCAGGATAAGCAACTGGAAGATGAAAGGATGGATGAAAGACTGCAATAAGGGGGATGTCAAATGAGATGAGGTCTGATTGTAAGGACACAGGGAATACAATTAAGTTTCTCACGCACACACACCAAACACACAACATGGATTCACCTTTGGTAGAGCCTGAGAACATGAGACGACACCGGAGAACAAGCTAGAAAAACCACTAAGCCAACGGCTTTTCATGTGGTTCTGAAGCCACGTCAGCAATGAGGAATGAGCCCCTTCCCCCAAAAAGTATAACAGCACCAAACTGTTACCCCCCTCTTGACCGCACTCCCGCACATCCCACGATGTCAGCAGGCTGTGCCACACTAAGTGGCCTAAAAACCCAGGGGATTGCAGGGGATTACACCGGGGATTTAAGCAGATGTCGGATTTAAGGATAAAAAAATAAAATTTACAGCTCTCGCCCTGCTTGTCACCCTGCTTGCACTTGTCGGAAGAAACAATATCTGCAGACAATTGGCTCGGATGAAGGTGACAGATGTGGACACTGCTTGGATGGACGCCTGTCCGATAAGGATTGTAGGGGCAGAGCAAGGCTCCATGACAATCTGTCACCATACATACTCTTTAGCGGGGGTCACTGGGAATACCGATGGGGGGGAGGGGGGGGTACAGGATTATGGCTGAGCCAGGGATTTTTAACAGGGAGGGGCATCTATTACTCCAGAGATGTTCAGTGGGCAGGGACATTAGCAAAACATGCAGTGACAAGAGTACAGATTTAAATAAAGAGAGGTCTTCAGTCGTGCTTATACTAGAGATTGTGACAAAAGTGGCCCTCGTATAACATTATCATTTCAGATTACAGCATAAAGTTACTCATTGTAGGGTGAATGACTTAAAAATGAACACCCCCAATAACAAAAGCTAAAATCATAATGAACTAAGTTAGAAGGAATCTGAAAAACCTCTGGCTGTCTATCCAGTCTGTACCTTATACAGATGATACACGATGCAGAGAAATATGAATGCTTCTGTTGAGAGATGAAATATGTGGATACATAGTCAACAATGTGAGATATGCAACTTTATCATTCAATTCAACTATAAAATGTTAAGAACTGGGGAGTATTGTGCAGGGTTATGCATGATCAGATGTGTGTAATTTTAGTACGTCCCAAACAGTGAGCAACAGTGTTTGGATCTCGGATGGGCACCACCTCCTTCTAGGTGATTGAAATGCAACGCACCTCAACCCACACAGGTCTTCTCGCCTCCAGGTGCTGTCCAGAGCGCCGCGTGTTTGTTTATGTTAGACGCGGCTGAGCAGCAGCGTGACGCAGGGCGCTGCCTCGCACAGAGAGCTACTGTGAAACGGGAAGTGGGAATCTGGAGAGGCCCTGTTAAGTTTCCACGGAAACACCCGCTCATTGCTCATGTGACTCTGGGACGTGACGAGGCCCCTGCCCTCGACGAGCCAGCTATCTGTAATGGAGTTTGGGTCCAACAATGAAGAGGAAGTCTGGGCTTTTCTGAAGGGACTCAGTGGAATGCACTCGAATTATAGGACATATTGAGGCAGTGTTCACACACCCCTAACCCGCCCTGCTCAGGAGGGCTCGGTATCGGTGTTTTCACGGCAGTCTGACCTATGCCATCCTGGACAGCTGTTCCTGCGGCTGCCCGCTCGCACCTCTCTCTTTAAATTTCTGCACTGAAGCACCCCCGACCTCCTCAAGGGACATAAAAAAAATAAAACAAATACTCCCCCCAGACGGACAGAGGCCGGTGGACAGTCAGTTTCTGTGTTGGCGCTCGGCATCGTTCACGTTATGCGGGGGTCTACCGGCAGCATTCACGGCAGGGTGGAGGGCCTTTATGGGTGTGCCACTGCGGGATGCAGCTCACAGCCACTATTGGCATCCCACAGACCACCTGTGAGAGACAGGGGTGGGCACAAATGGGGGGGGGCAGGGCTTCATCAGAGGGCCGGACATGGAGCTGCGAATCACAAGCAGCTTCACCAAGCCCAAGAACATGAGTGTGATCACCCGCAGCATAGGTAGGGATGTCACAAGAGACCATCATGGATAAAAGGAGCACCAAGAGCAGTGTGGGACGGCGCCTCCCAGTGGAAATCAGTAAATAATGCTGTAAATCAGGGTGATACGCCCTGGCTGTTACACCGAGACACATTAACATCCCCTGGGTCATCTTACCGCCTGCACAGCCATAGGTGTTGCGTGGAATTTACCCCAGCATTTCTACTGATGAAGAACAAGACTCTTAGCCTTTTCCCAGAAGCCACTTCTCTTCCCTTAGCATGCTGCTGGTTTCCCCTTGGTTTAAGAGTTGTTTTTTGAGTCGTATTTTTTTTTCCTTCTATTTAGAAGTTTAGTGCAATGGTCAAATGCCTAATACAGGAAGCGCACGATAAAATTGCTCGATGTGTTTTATTATTCTCAAGTCACAAAACTAAAGATATTTCAGTTACGTATAATAGCCTCCTCAACTATAGAATCTCACTCCGAGGATTTCAACCAGAAATTTTTTTGGTTCAAAATCTAGTTGCATTAAAAAAAAAAAACCCCACACCAAATTGACCTATTTACAAAAACAGAACAAAAGAAAACAAACCCCTAAAACCACAAATGCACACACACACACCTCATTAATGCTTGCTTTGAGGAGACTTTTGACGGAAATATTTATGTGTTGTTTGTTTTGCGGATTACCTTTTTCATACAATATTAACATGTCACTCGCATTTAATCATTATGTAGGCCAATAAAGCTTGTGTGGTCTCCTATTTTCCCACTGTACCTGCCCAGATGGCACCATGTGACGCTAGGCACCATGGTAAGACGAGTCTGGGTCGATCAAGCCGATTAACCGAGGCAAGGCAAGCGAAGGCTTCCGTTCCTGTTGAGGAAAATGCTTTCACACTTTATGATGGGAGTGAACCCTTGATGACAACATCCCCGTTCTAGAGGTGAAGGACAGAGCAGCTGCGCACTTGATACGGAGTCATAAAGCAATTTAACCCCCACCCAGCACTCACTAACTTTAATATCTTCTCAATGCACTGAAGGTTTGGACCCTGCAACCAGAAAACCGAAGCCTTGCCCATCCCTTAACCCCTAAAGCAGGAGGAAGATGGTAAAGGATGTGACCCCACTGGCTGGATCTTAAACTACCGCACAGTACAAAACTGTCGATGAGCACGCAGGACGCGTTTCATGAGCAGACTGAGACAAAGGCCCAGTCAGTGCTGTCTGAACAGGCTGCTGTTATACAGGCACTTAAGCCAAGAAGAAAACGTTTAGCCTTTCATTTTGAGGTCATTTACCATGAAGATGCTTCGAAATGCACTTCTGAAGGCTGACTAGTCAAGCAGCAAAGTGAGTTCACTTTTTTTTTTTTTTTTTTTAAACAAGTACGGCCAAGTCGGTAAACAATGCTTACCTAACCAAGATGGAGAGAATTCATTTCTCTCCATGAAGAAAAAAATGAAACGTTAACCAGGAGTTTCAAGCTGGATGGTGTCCAGTTTAGTTTCTAAAACGAGTCCTAAGTGCTTTCCCTCGTCATCTTTTTCCAGTCATTGGGCCCACGGACCCAGGAGTGTCTCGAGGGACATCGAGGTGGCACCAGCTGCTATGGCAGAAGCCCCTAAGCTCGAGCGAGGACATCACAACATCATTTGTGACTCAGTATGGCACCTGGGTCAACCCACTCAGACCGGGAGTTGGCCAGAAAGTTGGCGGGTGGCCAGGAGCAATGACACCTCGCAGAGGTAGGCTGGAATGATGTGGCATCTGGCCGCTTAACGGGCCGAAAGTTGACCACACCGTAAGATCACGGCAGCCGTAGGTCACCGCAGCAGCAGAATTAGATGATAGCGGCCTGCCTGTCATGAAGACCAAGGACTCAACCGACCTCACCGCAGCAGAGGGGTAAGAAGGAAGGCGCCTCTGTTAAGGCGGGAAGCAAACAGCACACTTAGCATGGGGCTGAATGGTCCAACAGAGATGCAGCTTCTTTTATGCAAGGGCTAAAAAGGTACTGACTTCAACGGCAAAGGTAGAATGCGGCCGCCACGCATGTTCCTGGGAGTCGGGTGGAGAATGCAAAATCTGCAGCAAAGCAACCGGAAGCATGGGGAGAACCCGAGAATGAGGAACATCTCAGCAGCCAGAGGAACACGTCCTCCTGGGTTCTGTCAAGATTCAGCATCTGACAGGGACTTCAACCCCACAATGCTGGTATTTCTCCGTGGTATTCTGATCACAAAGATACCTCTGTTTACTGATTTACTGGAATGGCATTAGCCCGAGTATGACTGAATTCCACCCATATTGCTGGACCGAATTATTCAAATCAAACATTCAAAGAAACAAGAAGTTTCCCAGCTTAAGGCAAAGCATGAAGAAAAAGAAAAAAAAAAAAAAGGCTTTTCCACATACATCAACATGGCATAATGCTCATATGTGGCTGTGACCACATTCCAGTGAATTACATTCACATAAATGTTGCTGCCTTCATTTTTACGCCTTGTGCACTTCTCCTCTCTCCATGACACAGCACGGCCTCCGAGTTTGGATCTCAAAGGGCATCCTGTGTGAATCGGTCACCGCTGGGCCGATGACGGCAGGTCACCGTGGCACCAGAGCCTGTTCTTCTGCTCCCTCCTCCATCCGGTTTTATTATTTTATCAGTAGCCCGGAGCTTCGATTGGCGAGGCCTTCACACTGGACGCACTTCTATTGTCAGCCTTAAAAGATGAACGCCTACTCTCTCTCCTGCAGCTCGGTGTCCGGTTACCCGACACACGCAGCCCCCGGCTGTCAGACACACCTATGCACAGATACCTCGACGTCGTGAGCTAGGATAAAAGTCGCACGCTTCTATAGGTCGTCAACCAGCTCTGACTGGCGAGAACAGTTTACACATGCTGAACATTAAAATAAAAAAAGGCAAGAGAAACTAATTTCTAGAAAACCACCCACACCAAGGACCACCTCGTACTGGTAGAGTTAAACGACAGCCTACAGAAAGTCATCCCTTGTCGTCCCTCTGGTCCACCTGACAGTGGCTCACCAGTCGAACCAGACCCTATTCCACCACTTACTGCCCGAGGGCTGACTTTACACACATTTCATTCACTTACCCGATATGAAGTTATACAGTCTGTGGCATGATATCACACAGGACACTTTTTTCTGTAGTAAAATTATATATTATATTTATATATATCCATTCTGCTCCAATACATCTGTGGCCTGACCTGGCTGTTCTCTTCATCCGACAGAAAAGATAAAGAATCGCTTTTTCGGGATTTAAAACAGTCATGCCACAAGAACACTTCAAAATTAAGACGGGTCATTTAATTAAATCTTGAACCTCTGTTCTCCTTTAACAAAACCTAAAATGTGCTGTTGTAAAGCAGTTTGTCAAACAACGTTTAGCTTTTTCAGTATCGTGTTTTAAAGGAAAACTACAAGGTGTAGAACTACTAACAAAAGCCATTTGAGAGTTAAGAAGTTTACCAACACGACTAAACTTTACGTTCAAGTCTACTAGATTAGACTCCTACTGAAAGTGTAGCTCTTTTTTTAAGTTAAAATAATGTAAAGACTGGGCGGTTCAGGTAATCCCGTACATATCTGCAGGGATAAGAGAGGTCGGCATGGTCTGGAGGGAAGTTAAATCAGCAGCATACAGCTTTGCTGGGCTACTAAAGCCGCACTATCAGCCAGTCTAGTCTATGGACGCCACTTTGCTCCTAGTTGCGATATGCACATTATAATCCACCCTATACCAGCTAACTCTGAATTTAATCCCTCCAGGCACCATTACAAAAAATAGCTATACAGTTTGAGCCCCAATGTACTTATTTTCCATGTCTGTCTGCTTCTTTCTGCTGACAAATTAGTGCCATTTTCCTGTCTTACCACCCACGTGTTTCTGTATTACTTTGTCACTTCAGAATGCCTGCTTATCACTAAGAAAATGAAAGCAGAATCACTTGTGCCACCTTAATGACATGTTGCCCCTGTTCTGTGGGACAGTCTCCTCATCCTGACATGGGCCTACCCTACTTAACACAGGCTGCCACCATTTCCCAAGTTGGCCGCCAGCTCCATCAATATTTCGGCATCCGTTCTAAAGTGCACAGAGTTTTCTTTCTTTTTTTCTTTAACAAAACTATTTCACAAATATGTCCAGTGAAGTCTGAAAAATGAATGGCTCCATATTTTATTCTCAGTACTGAATATTCCCTCATTTTTTTCTCGACTCCTAAAATGAAATGCCCTGATTTGGTTGAGTTTTCAAGATTAAGTTTAAGTTAAGTTTAAGTTTTAAGATTTGGCGTGTTTTCATAGCCGGCACGAGCTGTCGTGTATCTCCGTTAAGATGTGAAGCCCGGTGTCCACGCGCTTCCATGAATGTACCCATCAGGATTTACCAAGCCGGTAATCAGACAAGATCGGCTGGATCGCCGAAGAAAACCCATTCCCGTCACCGATCTGTGGCCAAACTGCCGTGGGCATCACGCTTATCCTGAGCGACTACGTGCAGAAAAGCGATCGGATGGCCGAACTGGAAAGAGCGTGGAGCTGGCCACACTTTGGAAAGACCGTGCCCGGTGGAAGTCACAGAGCATGGGGCGAGACCCCGGTTCAAAGCCGACAGCGGTGATCTTTGGCTTCCCTGGAAATAAAGGATGGCGGTGAAACAGTTACCGCTGGCAGCTACACGCAGTGCCGCACGCTGTGTGCCGCTCACATTTCTCAGAGCCCCGCTCCGCTATCGATCCGTTCATCCAGGATGAGAAATCATGCACCAAAAAAAAAAAAGAATAGAAAATGAAAGGAAAGGCATGGCAGCGCTGCCTGATAGAAGCACGGGGCACCATTCATTTTAAATGCCCCGTGTGAGTGGAAGCTGCCTGCTGCCTTACCGGCTGCCGTTTATGTCGATCGGCTCCCTTTCCCAGTGGAAGCTGACGATGTTGCCCGCTTTTCACGTAGTAGTCGCCGCCGGCTCTGCTTCTGCCCACCGTGTCCCGCTTCTCGGTGGCGCTGGAGCCGCCGTTCCCCCTGCCTTCGCCCGAATCCAGGCTACTGAAGTTCCACACTATCAGCGTCTGCACCAGTAAGACCGTCAGGGCTGCGATCAAGGCGGAGCGGGAGCGACGAGCCAGCCTGCGAGCGCACGGACCGCCGACCATCTTCACACCGAAGCCGATGTGGAGATGCGGACTCACGGCTATGTGTGTGTGTGTGTGTGTGTGTGTGTGTGTGTGTGTGTTCGTGCAGGGAGAGGAGGTAGATGGTCGGGGGACGAGCTGTATGAGGCTGGGAGGAGACGCGGAGCCCCCGTGTGGTGCGACACTACAGCTCAGAGGTACCTCGGCTAGGTCGCCTACATCAAGCTCATTCGGAAAGCAGACGGCGGCGTTTATATCAAAGATGCCCTATTTATTTTTGATCTGCAATGAAAAATTGAGAACCTTTTATAAGCCCCTTAAACATTGACCTATTAAAATAGAATAATGGTAATATAATGGCAGTTATAGAACGTCTTAATCAAATGGGAAGATGTAAAACAATTTTAATAGGACTGGAAGAATCCCAGCTAACCATTTCAGGCTAGCGCAACGTTTTTAAAACGTTGTTTTTTAGGTTGTTAGAACGTTTTCGTCCACTTATCTGGACGCTCCAGGAACGTTATTTTTAAAAACGTTCCTACAACGCTCTGTTTTGGTTAAGTTTCCCGACCCACGTTTTAAGAACGTTACAGGAACGTTAGTTATGTAACGTTGCAACTGACCCTTTTAAGAACCTAATGAGTACGTTATTGAAAGTTGTGGGAACATTCCGTTTGCTGGGAAGTATTATACTGTACAGAATAAAAGTGGAGTGACAAAAAAGACACTGGAAAGTCTATGAGACGAATGGACTGACTGAGCCGGCTTGTGCAATGTTCATGTTTTCCACTGGGAACTTTTAGATGTCCCATGGAAATTAGTTCACTGAATGTTAATTGCTATTGACTAATTGGGGCAAATCAACATGACTAGGCAGTTTTTCTTCATAGGATTTTCCAAGGTCTGTATGCCTTCTACTGGTTTTCGTTTCTAAAATAAATTTCATTGTCCACGGTGACAAACACAGTATGGAAGAAAGATAGGCTAGGCATTGACTGGCTAATATTATACAGAAGCAAACTGAATAGAAAGACCCCAGGTTCGACCCTGAGTCAGTAAGGGTATGGCAACTGATACGGAAAGGTTTCTGTAGCAACAGGTTCTCTCAGGGTTCTTGCTGTAATAGCCTTGAACAAGGTATTCACTTGTGTTGTTGTTGTGCTTTTGAAAATTAATTCAATGTGCCAGTACCTCAGCCTTTCATTGTCTTTTATTGTCAATTTGTTGCTTTTATAGTTGCACTGATTGATTTTAATTATGTTATTGTAAATGTAGTGTTTTTAATAGCTATTTTTCTTATGCTGATCTTGAACCAGGATGGGAACGTTTAGTCCCAGTCATCTGAGCAGCACTAGATCATTCTGCCATTTCTCTCGGAAGGCTTGTTTGTGTACAGACCACTGGCATTGCAGGATTCAACAGGAAATTAGTAATGCTATCTGAAGTGCTGATTCTTATCATAGCCGTCAACTAACTGAATGGTAAAGAGGGCAACTCCATGGAATGTGCCATGGTAGCTGACTGAGGAAGAAGCCATTTTCATGACGTGGTAAAAATGGAGAGGCAAGGTGATTCAGTGCTACCTCCAGGGATGGCGGTTCAAGTCCCACCTCTCCACTGTATGTGGAATTTGCATCATCACCCTGTGTCAAATGGGCTTCCTCCCACAGTCCAGAGACATGCAGTTGGACTAATTGATGACTCTGTATCTCTGGTAGTATGTGACTGTGTGTATGTGTGTTGGGATGGACTGACATCCCATCAGGTGTGTACCCCAGCCTTGTGCCTTATGCTCCCTGGCATAAACTCCAGAGTCATATGACCCTGTACTAGATAACCAGTTGGAAGATGGAGCCATGAGATTAAATAACTGATTAAAAGTTTAACATCTTGGCTTTGACTACCTGAAAGTTTCTGCAAAATTAGGACAGCGGCTCCTTTGTTTGGCAACAAAACTCTGAGATGATTAAGTGACATTGTGAGTTGGATTCTTCACAACACCGGTCCAGCTGTTGAGGTGAAAGGCGAGTTCCCATTCATCTACTCACACACCACCTCAGCACGCCTCACAACCGGGGACCGGGACAGCACCCAGTGATGAGGTTATCTACATGGTTGGCTTCCTGCTCAGCTGAAGCTGTCTGACACTCAGACTGCTTCCTCAGCTGGAGTTTGAGTGCTGTCCTCATGGGCTGCTGAGCAGAGTGAAGCGACAGCCTTGTACCATAATCCCCGGGGTCCCCCCCATTACCATATACACCAGGTGTTTTTTGCTGCACTAGACTAATTAGCACAGACTGTAATATTATTGTGTCAGTGATGACCAAATTAAAACAGCTAAAAACAAAAATTTGTATACTATCACTCGCAGATTAAGTACTCAGATATACTGCCACATTCACTAATTCAGTTTGTTTTTTTACACACTGTAACATTGGTGCCTGGGTGCCAGTGCTCCCAATCCATGGAGTACCGACTAGGATTTTGTGTTGACCCACTGTGTTTCCCTATTGTTTCTTAATTGCCACTTTCCATGCCCTGAGTACCCTCATGTGTTTCGTTTGTGTTCTCAGTGTTCTTTGTCAATCCTAGGCGAGTTACCTGCCTTGTTTGTGGTTAGTTGCCTGTTGCTGTTCTTGGCTCCTATAGTACCCTGTTCCCATGTTAGTACCTAGTCTTTATATATTTTGGACAGTGCCTGGTGACTCCTTTGTTCCTTTTGTTTGTACATTAAAGTACTATTCTCACACCTGCATCTCTACATCTGAGCCTCTCTGTCTGCCCATGCCTGGAAACCATGACACACGCTCTTGTTATCTGCCTTGGGCAACTGTGTTGTGAAAGGCACTATAAAAATAAACTGAATTCCATTCCTTCTTGAGAACGCTTGAGATGCTTGGTGGCGTCGAGTCATCAGACAGCTTTTGAAAACAGTGTATATGTAGGAAGAAAACCATTTTCACTTGTCTTACATTCGGTTAAACAAGGTCAGATGTACTGCCACAGCCTTCAAAAGGGTATTTAAAAAGGTTATTAGTGTCTAGAAGATATATTCTAAATGTCATTTTGATTTCAGAGCTATTTCCCTGTTATCCTGTAAAAAATCACAACAGAATTATTGTAACAGAAATATGAGAGTAAAACTCACCAAAAATAAACTTCATTCTTCACTTTCAGAATTTTGCATTACTTAAATCAGATTCAAGTAAACTTATGAGTAATGCACTTTTAGCTGTTATCCTCCAAAACCTCAAAAACACTGTGTACCCGATCGGTCCCTCTACGCTGTCCACTTGAGAAGTCAGGGTGAGACATGTACACGTCTCTGCAAACTGTAAATACATACATTCAACAACTATCACGAGGTTTTCACTAGCTGCACATATCTAACACAGGAACTCATATAAATGTAGACATGAATTTAAATGTTCGCTTACGACTTTTTTAAATATATACTTGTCCATTTTTGACAGTATTCCCTGTAGAAGAGAGAGGGTGATATCATGGCATGTATGGAACACATCACATTTTGTGCATATTTCATAAAAACTATATTCATGATGGTATCATGCATGAGGCTGTAAATAAAAATCTCCTGGCAGTTTTTATTTCCGAAACAGCTTCTATGTAAAGTTTAGAAATGTAATTTGGTATATCATTATGTATAGTTATGCATACATTCATAGTCTGAATGGAAGTGCTTTTGAATTGTGATTTCAGACTTTCAGCAGTTCTTGTGTTCTTTTAAAAAATGAAGATTGCACACTTAGATATCGATTTGCATAAAACTGATGGTCATGTAGCATTTGGCCTGGTGTACATCATTACACATTTACATTTCTATTTATTTATTTATTAGGTACTTTTGTCCAAAATGATATAAAGGCAGACGCAGATACATTACAAGCCTGCAGCTGTTAAGAAGTCTTCTTAGGTATAAGTGCAGTTAAGCTGGGTGACCAGTACTAATTACTGGTTTATGCCGGATCGAGAGCTAAAGAGCACTGTAGACAGCTATACTTACCTAACAGAGGAACCCCTCGGATCCAACACCATGAGAACAACATCCCTGTTAAACAAGTGTAAAAAAAAGGAGAGCGTAGAGAGTGAATGATAGTGTTGATGGAGTATAGGTCAGTGGTCGAGTGCGAATAATGATAATAATAATAATAATAATAATGCATCCATCCTCTAACCACTTATCCTGGTCATGGTTACAGGGGTCCTGGAGCGTATCTTAGGCAACAGAGGGCACAAGGCTGGGGTACACCCCAGACGAGATGCCAGTCCATCATAGGTTCCAAGACTGGTGTACACCTTGGATGGGATGGCAGTCCATCACAGGGCACATAGCTGGGATACTACCTGGATTAGATGCCAGTCCATCACAGGACCCGAGGCTGGGGTTCACCTTGGACAGGACGCCAGGCCATCAGAGGGTACAAGGCTGAGGTACAACCTGGACGAGATGCCAGTCCATCATAGGTTCCAAGATTGGTGTACACCTTGGAGGGGATGGCAGTCCATCGCAGGGCACATAGCTGGGATACTACCTGGATTAGATGCCAGTCCATCATAGGACCCGAGGCTGGGGTTCACCTTGGACAGGATGCCAGGCCATCAGAGGGTACAAGGCTGGGGTACAACCTGGATGGCACATCCAGAGCATATATGTAATTGTAGAATGTAAGCAATTTAGAGAGATACCAATTAGCCTAACTTCATGTCTTTGGACTGTGGGAGGAAGTCCACGAGATACAGGGAGAACATGCAAAGTTTACACACATACACACACACAGAGTACAGTGGGATTCCATCTATCCATTCATCCATCCATCGTCTATCTGCTTATCCTGGTGGGGTCACAGAAGGGGTGGTCTGGAGTCTACTCCACCTTGGAAGGGATACCAGTCATCATTTTCTTTCGGCTGCTCCCGTCAGGGGTCACCACAGCAGATCAACTGTCCCCATTTCCTCCTGTCCTCCACATCCCGCTCTGTCACACCAGCCACTTGCATATCCTCTCTCACCACATCGATAAGCCTCCTTTTTGGCCTTCCTCTTTTCCTTTTGCCTGGCAGCTCCATCCTCAGCATCCTTCTCTCAATATACTCAGCATCTCTCCTCTGTACATGTCCAAGCCAACGCAATCTCGCCTCTCTGGCTTTGTCTCCAAACCGTCCAACCTGAGCTGGCCCTCTAATATACTCATTCCTAATTCTGTACATCTGGGTCACGCCCAATGCAAATCTTAACATCGTTAACTCTGCCACCTCCAGCTCTGCCTCCTGTCTTTTAGTCAGTACCACCGTCTCCAGCTAATATAACATAGCTGGTCTCACTACCATCTTGTAGACCTTCCACCCACCCCATCCTGCCTGCACTTTCTTCTTCACCTCTTTTTCACACTCCCTGTTACGCTGAACTGTCGACCCCAAATATTTAAACTCATCCACCTTCGCCAACTCTACTCCCTGCATCCTCACCATTCCACGGTCCTCCCTTTCATTCGCACACATGTATTCTGTCTTTGTCCTACTGACCTTCATTCTTCTTCTCTCTAAAGCAGGGGTCTTCTCTCCAGGGTCTTCTCAACCTGCTCCCTGCTCTCACTACAGATCACAATGTCATCCGCAAACATCATAGTCCATGGGGGCTACTGTCTAATCTCATTTGTCAACATGTCCATCACCATTCCAAATAAGAAAGGGCTCAGAGCTGATCCTTAATGTAATCCAACCTCTATCTTGAACGCATCCATCACTCCTACCGCAGACCTCACCACTGTCACACTGCCCTCATACATATCCTGTACCACTCTTACATACTTCTCTGCGACTCCCGACTTCCTCATACAATACCACAACTCCTGTCTAGGCACCCTGTCATATGCTTTCTCTAAGTCCACAAAGACACACTGTAGCTCCTTCTGACCTTCTCTATTCTTCTCCATCAACACCCTCAGAACAAACATTGCATCTGTAGTGCTCTTTCCCAGCATGAAATCATACTGCTGCTCACTAATCATCACCTCCCTTCTTAACCTAGCTTCCACTACTCTTTCCTGTAACTTCGTGCTGTGTATAATCAATTTTATCCCTTTTGTAGTTATTACAGTTCTGCACATCACCCTTATTCTTAAAAATCGGTACCAGTATACTTCTTCTCCCCTCCTCAGGCATCCTCTCACTTTCCAAGATTGCGTTAAACAATCTGGTTAGATACTCAACTGCCATCTCTCCGAAACATCTCCATGCTTCCACAGGTATATCATCTGGACCAACAGCCTTTCCATTCTTCATCCTCTTTATAGCTGTCCTTCTTCCTTGCTAATCTGTTGAACTTCCTGATTCACTATCCACACATCATCCAACCTTCTCTCTCTCTCTCATTCTCTTCATTCATCAGTTCCTCAAAGTACTCGTTCCATCTGCTCAACACCCTCTCCTCGCATGCGAGTACGTTTCCATCGTTATCCTTTAACACCCTAACCTGCTGCAGATCTTTCCTAGCTCACTCCCTCTGCCAAGCCAATGGGTATAGGTCCTTTTCTCCCTCCTTAGTGTCCAGCCTCTCATACAACTCACCATATGCCTTATCTTTAGCCTTCGCCACCTCTCTTTTTGCCTTACGCCTCATCTCTTTATACTCCTGTTTACTTTCTTGATCTCTCTGACTATCCCACTTCTTCTTCACCAACCTCTTCCTCTGTATACTTTCCTGTACTTCCTTGTTCCACCACCAGGTTTCCTTGTCCTCCTTCCTCTGACCAGATGTCACACCAAGCACCTTTCTAGCTGTCTCTCTTACCACTTCTGCCGTAGTTGCCCAACTATCTGGTAAATCTTCACTGCCACTCAGTGCCTGTCTTCTTGGAAGGGATGCCAGTCTGCTGCAGATATTTGGACACTGGAAGCATATGCAGTAGAATGTTGATTACATGAACTAATTGGGACCAAGGTTCATTCAGTTAATCAAATTATTTGGATAGCCTAATATACATGTGAATTCCCAATTTATATGAAACAAGTTGAGTTAAAAGATCGAGTGAAAGCTAACTGCCACACTCCCACTACACTGACAAAGGCTATTTCCATGCAATAATGCATATATCATTGAATAAATAATCATAAATAAATGCATTAAGCAGCATGAATAATAGTTCAGCATAACCTCCAATGCAGTCAAAGTAGCCACTGTAATTTTATGTTTTTTGTGGGTGGCAGTGGTGCTTTAGATAATTGACCGTTTGGATGATCGACTGTATCTTCAACACAGGAAAATAGGGTCGGCTTTAAAGTATAATCTACAATGTGTTCTTGCACTGCTGTTTAAGTGTAGCTGTTACACAGGTGGTTACCTATTTTGACTAGGTAAAGATTGTACATCTAAAAGCCCAGTAGTGAACTTCCCATATCCTTACATTGCATCCTGATCCAGTGGCTGATATCAGCCTCTTCTAAGTAAAATTAATAACACCTAAAAATAAACATGACACAACTTTTTTTTTTTTTTTACTTGGAATAGTCTAGCAGAACAGGTGATAGATTTTCTGGAAGACAATGTCAGCATGAAGCTCTGCTTACACCAGTCGTCATGATTTGAGGTCCAAAAAGCTGCCCTTCCTTATCCCCAATGGCATCCAAGCAGGACATTTAGTGACTAGGAGATGCAAGAAGCAATTAAATGTGAGGGAGAAAGGTCCTTTAAAATTTGAAATGATTTTGAAGGTATTCTGCATTTCCCCATGGAGGCTGCTATGTATTCCTTTTTGGTTTTAGCAGCTCAGTAGCTTTTCTGATCTGAACAAATTTTCAGCGCCTGCCATTTTAGTGTTGTCCTGAGTGGCTGACCTTCCCATGGGGTCCAGCGCAGCTCCTTCGCACAGCTGGGGTAGCGGCTGCTGCTCTGCCCCCATTCCAATATGGCCACTCCCCTGCGGCGGACTGTCGGGGTCCTAACAGAGAGCTTACTGCGCTCCCTGACACGGGTCAAGCCATACATATGTATGTGACGAGTCTGTGTCTTAATCACACGCAGTCAAAACACAGCATCTGAACTTACAAACAGGAATACAGATTAGAGTACAAATGGATACAGGTGACATTTGCATATTGAGGAAGTAGTGAAGAGAGAGGAATAACTTTCCCTGAGAATGTAGACAGACATGTTCTCACCATTCTGTACCTCCACACACGAGTTTGAATAGATATATTACATTTTCTCATATCTTTTGTTCTAATGGGTAAAAGAACAATTCACATTTGAAAATGGGCTTTTTCTCCCCCGGTCAGATTTGAAGGCCCTAGTGTGAAAATGAAAGCTGCCTGTGTTAAATAGACTCATTCACATTTGATCTCCTTCAGAAAGGACTTTAGAAATAATGAACAGCTTAGGGCAACTCGATTAACTCTTAGATAAATGCTTGGTAGCCAGTATTTTTGATTATTTTATCCATTTGTGACTGTCTTCATGAGATGGACATGGTTGCTATTCTGTTTTCAGTTTCTTTTTACACAGTGTATTTTGAATTTGAACTAAAAACACCTGTCAAATGATGTTATTGACTGTATTTGTATGTAATACACATTATTAAAAAAACTAGCATCTTCGTAAGTGTTTTAAGGTAACTAATTTGCTTGGCGGGATTATTAAAGAAACCTTAAAAGCTGTGTACATTTCCTTGGACTTGTCTCCACAATGTCCAGTTCATAGGTAATTTGCTTCTTTTCGCTTGAGCATAAACAGTCACTGTGGACATGTGAAGCCTTGTAGTCAACAGCCAAAGCAATACGAACGATGCCTATAGGGAGGAGGACTCGAATGAAGAAAGCATTTCACATTTTATTAAGCTCAGCACTGGTAATTAATGTATGACTGCACCTTCATTACTCTAACCAACGGCAAGGTACTCTGAGTGTGTGGCCATGACGACACAAAGCTATTCACTGGTCTGCAAACCAACCGTATGGTTTGTGGCAGACCTACGTTCTGAATTGTCCTCTGAATTTTTTTCATGCTTACGTATACTGTACTTTTTATGTGTTAATGAAATGTGTTGCCATACATGGCATCCTGCTGCGAACACGCACCATCATATAGCCCTTGCATCAAGAAGAGCAGCTGAGGCTGTGTGAGGCACAGACACAACTGACAGATGGATGGACAGACAGATGGACAGACGGACGGACGGACGGGCGGACAGACTGAACATTAATGATTGTACGTTCCTAACTCTAGCAGGAGCAGGAGTCTTTGTGAGGCACAGACACAACTGACAGATGGATGGACAGACAGATGGACAGACGGACGGACGGACGGACGGACGGACTGAACATTAATGATTGTACGTTCCTAACTCTAGCAGGAGCAGGAGTCTTTGTGAGGTTCAGACACCACGGACCTTCATATACAGCTTTCCGTATGCCAGCCTTGCGTATGGACCGCCAGTAGCAAGCTGCTGTTTGTATTTCATATTACAAATGTTGTGCCCTGTCTTACACACCATATGCTCTCGACATTGGTTTTATTAAACGTGGAGCAGCTGCTTGCGTAGCTCTACTTCTGGCATCTGAGGAGGATGCCGATGGATGAGGGCAAGGAGCATCAGTCCCTTTGCATGTCCAAGCCAACGGCGGCACTTCCAGATTTATCAAAACCTGATGGCCACGTATGTCATTTTTCAAAAAAGCATTGAATGCTTGCAGCAATGCTAACTGGATTTGGAAACTACCCTCCACTTACAGCAATGACCACGTGTTAACCAGCCAGATGTTCTGTCCCCACCAAACAAAGCCCGGAACCTGCCCCATGTTAGTGTTTTCCTCACCTGCACTTGGGCTCAAAAAGAAGAATCCTGATTACTGCAGTTCAATAAACGTTCCTTTAAAGTAGCTGCCATCGTTCCAGTTTGTACGGATTCAAGATAAAGGAGGAAAGATGAGATCTTTGGATTAAATGGCACGTTTGGTACATGCCAAACCCCCCTTTACGGAGGACCTGAAGTGAATGTGCAGGAGCCTTTGGTTTTATTTATCTTGAGGAGGACTGTAACCCTTACACAAAGTTCCTCCGAATTCTTAATCAGCGCTGTAAAGCCATTTTCATCATTTCTATCTGACTGGTCCTTTTTTCTGCTTTTCTAAAGAGCAGCCGGGTGGGTGGGGGGGGGGGGGGTTGTTTAGTAACACTGTGCGTGTATTCTTTAAACTCCGCGTTCCCAACCCGCAAAAACTTAAAAAAAAACAATTATTAAATCAAAGTTGCTTTCT
>JAACJT020000678.1:0-11055 GCA_009936485.2 Gymnarchus niloticus | reverse complement strand
TTGGTTGTTAACTCTCCCCATTCCTTCATCCTCTCTCCCTTTGGTGGTGAAATCAGCAAGCCAACATGCAGATCTGCCAGCTGTTCGGTTGTTAACACTCCCCATGTTCCTCCTTCCTCTCATCTTTTGGTGGTGAGCTCATCAAGCTGATAGGTTGTTTCAGAAAGAATGCATCCATTGAGGGTGTAATGGATGATAGCGCAGCGATTTGAGACGGGAGGCCACTTGTGACCCCCTCCCCCCCATTTTACAGGTATAGCAGGACTTCTCTCCACATACCTGCAAATAATGAGGCCTTTGTAAGTATGGGGGCATTTCAGAGTTGTCACAGTAAATGGGGGACATGAGTGTAGTGCCTGAAGAGGAGTGAAATCTTACGCAGAGTCCCTCTCTAGGGTACAATGTCCTGACCTTCTAACGACTGCTTTGATCCTATGCTGCTCTGGACAAGCAAAGGGAGCTGCTTCCTCTGGAAGAACCATCAGAGCTTTTACCATTCAATATTTAATTTCAGAGTCATGTTCACTACACTTCTCACTATGATGCAATACCCAGCCTCCTGATTGTCTAGTAAAAGGTCACAAACAGTCTGAGACATAGGACAGAAGGAAGGGGACACCTTGCACAGGATGCCAGTTTATTGCTGGGCGCAAACTAACACACCATGGGCAATTTTACAGGCACCAATTCATTTATACTATATAGGGAGAAATATCTTGGAAAGCATGTGAATGCCACATACAAAGACCTAAGGTGGGATTTGGAGTCTCAGCCTAAGAGGTGTGAAGCTACAGTGGCTACTTATCCTTCCACAAACGTGACATGTTTAACAAAAATATAAACTGTGAAGGATGTGCTACTTCAGAACACCTGCCGAGACTGGCTTCAGGCAGTAATGAAGAGTCATGCTTGGCCTCATGTTTGCATTCCACAAGCACCGACGAGAAGCCATGCAGTATTTATTTCTCATCAGTTTCCCGGTGTACGGCTGGAACACTTAAGGGGATAAGTGAAAACAGGTTTTGTCAAAATGCAGAAAAGCAAGATTCCCATAAGCAGATGCATGCGTACTTGGTGTTGTACTAGAAAGGTCACAAAGCTTAGAAGCGTTACGCAGTTGTAAAGCAGCCCATTCCCATCACCTGAGATCATCTGGCTCACTTTACAATGCTTTGTAATGCAGTTTAGGGTTAAAAGTATTTCAAAGATCTTTACTGAAGGCTCAAATACAGCCATTACACTATAGGGAATGCAAGATGCAAGGTGTGTAAAGCCTAGTTCATACTTCACTTTTTCGTGCTCTGTCACAGTCCACACACAGTTGAGCATGTGGACCTTTGTGATCATACTACATTTGTCAGTGTATGTATACATTCGCGGTCAGCGGAAATTCTCGGCTGTTCTCGCAGTCTGAATAAAGCCTAAGCAGAAGTGATGCACACAACAACACGTACAAAATGGCAACCGGGAGCAATCTGCTTTTGCTTCTGTTCACTCTTCTTGAGATGATGACTTGTAAATGTACGGGTATCTCTGCACTTTCACACATAACTCCTCATCGACGGTGTGTATGACAAGCACACTCTTCTTCTACTCCTTTTTCATCAACATCTATTCTTTCAAACTCAGCACTGGCATCTGCTGGAAATTCCCTACAGTGCACTAATCTATTACTTGTGCATGTGCAGATAATGCACAAAATGTCCACTAGATACAAAATCTGGACTGCACGTGAACAGTCTGCACAGACAACATAGATGATAAAATTTACACCACGCACATTGTCAGTGGACTGTGATAGAGCAGGGAAAAGTGAAGTATGGATGAGGCTTCAATATACCTTCCTTTAACAATATTTCAACTTGTAATGTAATATTATTATAATTGCGGAGCATGTGATAAAACATAAATTTACCTCAAAAGCTGTAAGAAGAGGGAATGCATTGGAGGAAAGAACATAGCTTTGTGATCAGAACGGTGAAACCCCTTAGCTGTAAATGTGAAACAGTGAGGACGGCGTGATGATAAATTAGGCATGTCAAAAACACAGAGCCAAAAGATTACAGGGTGGGAGGGCTTGAACAGTGCCATGACTGCATGATTCATTTGAAGTGCTTAAACAGGCGAAACTTAACGTGAACAGTCGTTATGTAAGGCAGTAAGGGGTGGTGGGCCCAACGGACAGTTATCTCCCTATATCTAGACAGATGTGGCTGGTTCTTATTGCTTTTCTGGACGACATTTCTCATGCTGCAGTGAAAGCTTCATATTTCCAAAATAAACTTGGTATCCTACTGCATGCTACAGTTTAAACTGTTCCCTTCAAAAGCACACCACTTTTCACTAGTCTGAACGTCACATACGTCATTGTTTGCTCTGTCCTGTTCTCCCTTTCTGACCTTGAACCTGTATTCAGAGGATGTGTAGCAGTGGGATTGATGAATCACTGGCTGACAAGTTGCCATCCTCTGCAATGACCATTTTGCCAAAGCTTAAATGCAATTATCAGTTGACCACCACTGTCAAAATTCAGACAGCAGGAGGAAAAGTGAAGGTCATGGGTGTTTCTGAAGGAGGGAGCGTGATATGATGTGTAATGCCTTGCGTACTAGGGCAGAGACATGGATAGACTGTGATGAATAAAGGCCTGATATGTGGCCTCAGTCAGGTCTGGGTTCGCATTGAGTAATCCTTTCGTTCTTGCCACGTTTCTACCCTGGGTCTAGTACACTGAGGAATGTCCATCTCCATAGGGACAGAGCAGTCAGAAATACCGATACATTTCCAGCAAATATTTTGCAGATTATAGTGACTTAGTGGGTGGCACTTTTTCCTTGGACCTCCAGGGCTGTGGGCTTGCTTCTGATACCCGGTTCTGTGTGTGTGGATTATGAGTTTCTGTGGCTTTGCATCTACACACCAAAAGCACATGGTTTGCTGAGTAATGCTTTTCTGGGTTAGGATTCAGGCTCACATGATCCTCTACTGAATCAGCGGTTATAGGAAATGCATGTATGGGCAGGTTATTATGAAATTTTCTTTTGTTAGATGATTTATTGTTCAATGTAAAGTAGAACATTTTCACTCCAAATGAAAGTTGTATTCTGGAAGAAATGACAGGTTAACCATTTTGCAATCAGCTTTTGTTTCTATAGCAGAAAAAATCACCTCCAATGTAGTCAACTCATGTGGTGGAATAGTGGACACAGGTGCTTTGCTAGCCATAGTGTCACTTTTTCTCTGTAGTTTAGAGGTCAGTAATCCTATTAGGGTTCCAAATCATCCTGATAGACATGTGCTTGGTTAGACTGAAGAACACAGTTTGATCCTTGCTATACATAAACACAGGGCTGTCAGGATTTTCTCATCCAAAAGAATCACTTGCAGTGTGCCAATGGCATTTTTTAACATGGACACCATGAAAGCTGCTGTTTTGCTGCTAAAAAATAACACCATTTCCTGTGCCACTGTCACATGTGACAATTAAATTTTGCTATTGTTGAAGACAGAAGAGCTTCTAAGCTAAAGCAAAAGTGGAAAAATGTAATGTGTTTTTTCCTGAGGTCATGATTATTAAAAAATTCTTTTTGCTTGTATAGCATCATTCATGTTTGATTTCCTTTACCTGCCCTTCATGCTAGTCCTAACCCTACCTTCACCTACCCTTCATACTAACCTTAACCATACATTCACCAGCCCTTCATGCTAACTCTAACCCTTACCTTCAGCTGCCCTTCATGCTAGCCCTAACCCTACCTTCACCTGCCTTTATGCTAACCCTATGTCACCAGGCCACTTTGAATGGTTTATTGTTGTTCATATATTTTTACTTCCTCCTTCTTACCCTGTACAAGATGCTGTTGGGTGCAGGAACTGAGCAGCACACTAGAGTTGTTTTTTTCTGTTTGTTGTCAGATCCTAGTGCTTGTTTTGGGTAAGTCTTTAAAAGGGCTACAGTTTGGAACCTTAATGCTTAAACTGTTTTCAGAGACACTGCATTCCAGGTCAAGAGTCAAAACAGCGACTTGAATTTCCGGTTCTCCTCACCATGACTGGCTGCCAAGAAACACAGGCAGCCCTACTAATGCTATGGTGCAGGTTTCAATCCTGCTATGTCAAGCACACTGTACAAAAATGCAGCCTTTATTGCGATCATCCAGCACTGGGTGACTTTTCTCTCTCTCTTGCTGCACATAGACTTCACAGAGCTCAGATAAGCCCAGTTTATTGCTTTCCCATGCAGTGACTTGTGAAAGTGATGGTCTGCTTTGAATTTGTATAGTACATTTTCAACACCTGTGCCTCCCTCTGTACTACAGCATTGAGAAATCATCTTCAGTTTAAATATTTTTCACTTTCCATGGCATCAAGCTGGTTGATGAGCCTAGTGACCCAGACTCTTCATTCTGTCAAAAAGCTGAGCAAAAGTAATAGTAATAGGAACTGCTGCTTGGTTTTTGTGTGAAAAATTTTGTGTTACTGTAAGCATGCAGTGTCGTTCAGAACAATATGCTTTATGCTCCTATAAGGTGATCAGAGAGCTCCAGCTGTTTATCAGAAAACTATGAGTAGAGTACTGTATTAAAATTGCTTATATAAATCCAGAGTGAATAGCATGAATGAATGAAAAGCAGATGTGGGCCTTATACAATCTACACTATTTGGACAAAGTTATTGGTACACCTGCCTGTGCAATATCTCATTCCAAAACCAAGGGAATAAATAAGTTGGTCATCCTTTGCCTTCACTCTTTGGGAAAGGCTTTATGCTAGATCTTTTAATATTGATGTTGGGTCATCGGGTCCCTTTCTGTTTGTGTGGCCTGTGACATCACAACTGAACTCTTTTTGTTTATAGAAGTTTCCACATCACAATCACTTCACTTGCAGTTAACCAAGGCAGAAATTTGTTACTGACTTCTTAGGAAGGTGGTGTCTTGTGATGGTGCCACTTTGAAATTCACTTATCTCTTCAATATGACCCATTCTGCCCCCAGTGTTTGTTGCTGGAGATTGCATGGTTTGTGTGTATAATTATACACCTGTCCTAGCAATGAGCATGACCTAATTCCCCAAGTCCAAAAGTATGTGAACCCCGCCATTAGTTGGTGTCTCAATACTTTGGTCCCTACAGTGTACTTGCTAAATTCTGACATGTTGCCCACTCAGAGTGCAATGGGTGCTTCTCTACTTTCTGATCGCTCACAGAACCAGAACAACCTGGGAGAGAGACTGGACGCAGCAGAAATGACCGCAATGAACATCTCGCAGGCCACAGTCAGCAGGGGTGGTTTACCAACAGAAGAAAAAACTTGCACTGTCGTCAGCACAAACAATGTCATCACCAACGTGATGACACAGGCAGAGCTGTTCAGCATTATCAGGCACAACTTGGCGAATCACACACAAACATTTTTCTTGCTTCCACATGCTCACAAAGTGGGTCAGGCAACTCCCTGAGTCTGTACCTGAGTTCCCTACTGAAGTCCAAGGTTGGTTCCTGAGAGAGTAAGGGGTTGAGGGGCAGTCAAAAAGCTGACTTGAGGGCAGAAGACCTTGAAATAATATCTCTAAGACTTCAGGAGGCTCCAGATGGTTGAAAGGAAGGGAAAGAAACACAATTTATATGGAAACTGTGGCTGTCGTGATGGCTAGGCCCAAGCACATAGCCTAAATAACAAAAGCAAAACAGAGGCAAAGTTTTGTCTATCTGTTCAGAATAATTTGTGTAGGTGTCAGCCAACACGTGATACGATGAAGAGACAGCTGGCAGCATGCGGAATATAAACAAGGCCTTGAAGAGTTTAAGAGGAAAAAATTCACCCGTTTACAAAATGCTTGCTTTCTAAGAATGGAAAGCTGCATAAAGTAAATTGGACTGTAAGTTATTAAGTGAAACAGGGCTGTTTTAGGATGGCAGGCTTTGTTATTGATGGGATAAAAGGGATGACCGTTAAATGTTATAAAAATGTAAAGGGCATGCTGGTGAAAGGCACAATCATAGAGAAATTGCCATAGGAATTCTTCACATTCAGCAATACAAATTAATGTTACTTTATTACTTTTAATATAACATATGCAGATGTTTATTATATATATTATTGGTACATGGTATGAGTAAATAGCATCAACAGCAGAGCAATCAGTTCATGTTCCCTGCTGTGTTTGTGTTTAACACAAAATCCAGATCCTTGCAACACCCAATGAACAACAAGTAATAAATTGATTTAAAGACCATTTTGTAAATTCAGGAACACTGAATAAGTAGTAGCAACTATTATCACTGAGAAAACTACGTTAAAGTTTGACATTTGCAGCTTAACAAACTAAGAAATGATAGACTTGATTTAATCTCAGCCCAGCTTTTGTGGAGCACAAATTTGCGGAGATGCTTTCAGTAGGTGTCACAGGATTTAACAACCATACTTCACACTTTCTAATTGGCAAGAACTTTAGGTTCTTTCTGAATCTGAAGCATTGCCCAATGCATAACCTTAGCCAATGAAGAGCCATTTTCTAGGACATTGCCCAACACTTGACCTCAGCCAATGAGAAAGTAGGCTCTGTAGCTGGAGTTCCGTATTAACCAACTCACCAGTTAATCTTTCACCCACAGCCCATGGGACCTGGAGGGCACACCTACCAGCACTGTCGTCTTTGACATCCTCAGTGATGAGGGTGAAATTCTGTGTCATTAGCCTGAATTTAGAGTTCAAATTAAAACCTCAGCTGTAACAGAGCAGTATGTCTGTTCAGTATGACCAATGGGTCAGTTGTGATGTCATCATGTAACAGTGAATAGTGATCATGCACTGTATTTACACATGCTTCTGTCAAATCTTTCAAAGAACACGTCTGTCTCTGGAACATGTGGTCTTTAGCCTACTGTTTGCTACAGTTCAAAATTCTGTTTCTTGTAGTTTTATTCTAAATGATATATGCTTTATTTCTAACATTTATTTGGCAGTTTTGCATGATTCTCTTCATGGGCTAGAATAAACCTTTTCTCTGCATGCATGTGAACCTCAATGTAAATTATTTGTAAAGAGTTACTGAGATGGCTCTGGTACAAACATGAATGCTGATGATTCCAATTACAGCAGGGGGCTATGATAGTCATCGGCAATGTAATATGCTGGAATCGTTTCAGTGAAATAACCACCTGCATAAAAAATGAATTGTAAGACACTTTCTGAAAAAATCAGCAAAGTGATATACCAGTTTAAAGTATGTCAGGCTCTCACATGTTGTTGATGCAAGTAGCCTTGTACTTAATTTTAATGTCCTGTAAACTTTTTTTGCTTTTTTTGCTTGCAAAATGTTTTAGATATTCTGTATTAGCTTTTAACTCCCAGCAAAAGCGCATGGTTAGCACATTAGCACATGTTCTTTCAGTATTTGACACTGTTGCATTAATAAGTTAATAATAGTAATAATAATTAATAATAACATTATTGCAATACTAATAATAACATTTTCCATGCTGTTAAAGCAAAGGCACCTGCTGAAGTGGATATATTGTGTACTGTGTTGCAAAAGAGTTGCGCTTTTGGGAACCTTCTGGAAGTCCCCGCATCTTTTCATTCAATGTTTTTGTCTTCAAAAGTTCCTTTACTTTAACTAGTATCCAAACACAACACAGCAGGGCACAGTTTGTTCTTTAAATCGAGCTTTTTAATTGCAAATTTCTACTTGCTAAGCATGCGTTATATGTTTATCAAAGATTTCCAAGTTTGTCATGTAACTTTTATCTTGGGAGATCTTCAGCATTGTCCTGGAGCAGTCTGTCTCGAGAGGTAGTGTGGTTTCATTAGGTATTGTCAGAGCCGCCACCTTAACACCATAAGATGTCAGCCTACTGACCAATGACTTTAAGGTTAAGTAAAAGGTAGTGTTTGAGCAGGGCAGTTATAAACACTCTTTCACCATTACCATCAGCTACTAGAGAAGTCTTACCCACTCAGTCAAGGAGGTGGAAGGAAGAGGGAAGGAGGAGGGGGTTACCTCAGCACACTGGCCCCACCTCTCTGAGCGTTGTGTAAACAAGCATGTACCTTTAGCACCTCCGTCAGTGCTAGCTACACCACACAGGAAGGGCAGCTGTTGGAGACGCTGAGAACAGGGGAGAGAGCCAGTGGAGCTGACCAGCCGGGCACGCATTTGTCCAGCCTCTGCAGAGCACCGCTGAAGGAGCCAGGTATGAGCAGGACATTTCCCCAGGGAGCTGGACTGTGCTGGGGCTCAGAACCCTTCACAGAGAATGGACTTCTGGTGTGGGTGGGGCTCCTCACTCCGGGGGGTTCCCTGGTGCTGTGAAGCATTCTCCTCAGTTGCCAGAAGGGAACATGTGTCAGTGTCACTCAGGTGCTGACGCCCAGCTGTAGTTGACCCATGTGGCAGCATCCACTTATAATTACAGTCTGGCGAGTAAAAGTAACCAAAAAAACAGATAAGGAACATCCCAGAAAGGCTGAAGCAATTGTATTGCCAAAGCCAAGCAGCTTGGAATGCAGGATGGTATAGTGGACGCATATATTGTGTCTTGCTTTTGATCAAACTAGAAATCCAGAGCCATTTCAGTACCCGCTGGTGCTGCTGTTGTTAGTACACAAATCACAGGGTGTACTGGAAGCAGTTGGACTTCCAGGGTACTTCAGTTGGATGGATCTTCTCCAAAAGTGCTTGACTGAACTTGACATGGAACGTATAGGGATCCAAGCTCATCTGCATTTCCCCCACAGCTTGTAATGCTGTCGTGGCCCAGCATGTTGTAATCGGTAGACACCAGTGTCCATTCGACCATTCTATTCATACTTTATTCTCTGCATCCATCAGTGTCAGCTGTTGCTGCTGAGAGCACCGGCTGTGGAAGCAGGGTTTTGCTTGGTGGGCTGATCGCCGGCTCGCCATGTTCTCACCATCATATTTGCAGTAAGGGCGAACCCTTTAACTCTGTTTGTATTGTGTAGAACATTTACGTGGAGAATTGACACGTCTGATTAAAGGGTGTTAAAGGACAGAGTTTCTCTTTTGAAGGAGTGTGCAAAATCTCAAATAACAAGGACATTTTGCCCTTATTTAACTCTGGCTGCTTGGGACAGATTCAGTGCTATAACGTAAGACTGTAATGTACACTGAAACTGCCTGCCCAGCTACTCCATAATGGAAGGCTTATCTCAAGATTTCTGCCACTTATGGCCAGAACAGTAGATTTTGCTTGCTGTGTCAAATAGATCAAGCGATATTTCACTGATACCTGACATGCAGTTCTGCATGGGGTTTGGCCAAGGAAGAGACTCTCTGAAAGGGGCCAGAGAAGTTGGTGGAATATACAGGGGTGGCTGGCTTTCAGTACATGCACACCACTGATATTCCATGTCATTGTGAATGTTTTGACTGTAGTACAATGGGGATGAATTAAGATCTCTTCGTCAACTCAAGGTCTGAGAGCCTTGTCAGTTGGACAGGACTTAACAAGCAGCCTTCAAGGAATTACGCTGTTCAAAGCAAATTGTGGCATATTGTGCATATTATCTTGAGGCTTAGCAGGTATTTCTTCTTTTGACTGCAACCTATTATCCTTGCAGCAACTAATGTAAATTTGAGTGTTTGAACACAATGCAATGAGAACTGCTTACGGTCTCAGTTCTGTACTCTTCCCAAAAACGAAGATCAGGAGAAACAGATTAGACCCATTTCTGCTTTCAGTGTTTCACACAAAAATGCTCTGTGATCCTATGATTCCCCTTCAGTAAAGGACAAGAAATATGGCAGAGTGAATGTCTGCGACCTGAATTCACTGCAGCCAGCTTTAGTTCTAGGTATTTTCTCTAAGGTGAGTGTACTTCGCCAAGCATAATTATGTCATGTTATAATGACAATGTAAGAATGGAAAAGGCTTGGTTGACAGAGGAACAAAGGAGAAGTAGGTGGGGTGAAATGCAGGGAACTGCCAGTGCTCAATGCTCTACGTCGGTTTCATTTTGAGTACTCCAAAGCCTGAGGCTGATGTGACGCACCACAAGTAGGAGTGGGGATTGGTGACGCAGAAGCTGTGTGAAAAGCATGCTGGGAAAACCCTCAGTTTGGACAGGACAGAGATTACTAGTAGGAAATAAGGATCTGATCCTATGGAGACCTTACCTATGGATCTCATAATGCATGTGACACCCTTTTGAGGCTTTGTGTTGAGAGCTGGCTCAGTAACTTGCCTGCCTCCTTGGCCATTTTAGGCTTGCAGCCATAACTGAACTCGTGGGCTTTCACTATATAGTTTGTGCCTTCAGCAATCTACACAGAGTACGTCATGGAGACCTGATTTCAAAGGGTGTTACTAACTATGCGTGACTATATAAAGTGGGATAACTGTTCCTTAGATAACGGGTTCATCTGTACAACAAATGGACCATCCCATAAACCATGGCAGAGAAGGTTTAAAACCCTTCCATTGTCTTCCGTATTGATGTTGTGAGGTCTGAGACAGGCCACATTTATTTCATAGACAGAAATGAAACCCTCTGACTCAGGAAATGAAACCTCTCAGGGGAAGAAGTGTGTCAGGAGTCGGCTGCTTTGGAGCACGTAGCAGAACTGAGAGCAACCAGAGCACTCTTCAGTCTGGAGTGTACCCCTGAGAAAGGTCGGCATCTCTGTTGTAGTACATCACTCGACAGAGCACCGCTGATGCTTTGAACACCAGAACACAGGAGGATGAAGAAGAGTAGTAGATGGTTTGTGAAATATTCAGACCTTTAGGCTCCACAATACTGAGATTAACCTGAATAAGCTGAAAGCTACACTGATGCCCAAAATGGACCCACAGCTCTATTAGAAGCTGACCTGGTGCTTCAGAGTAAGGGATGCCTGTCTATGGCAATATCGCACTTAAAATGCCTGGTTCTAACCTGTATGCAGGTCAAGAAGCAACAGTCAGAACCGAATATGGAACAACAGAGTGGTTTATGACTGGGAAAGGAGTTCGACAAGGTTGTATACTGTCACCCTATTTATTCAACGTGTATGCAGAATACATCATGCGAAACGCTAGGCTGGACAA
>JAACJT020000677.1:0-18265 GCA_009936485.2 Gymnarchus niloticus | reverse complement strand
ATGATGCCGGGGTAAATGCGATGTGTATGATGCCGGCATAAATGCAATATGCATGATGCCGGGGTAGATGTGATTTGCATGATGCCGGGGTAAATGCGATATGTATGATGCCGGCGTAAATGCAATATGCATGATGCCGGGGTAGATGTGATTTGTATGATGCCGGGGTAAATGCCATGTGCCCACTGGTGTAAGGTTCGCGTCTTAAATAACGTCCACAAACAATGTCTCCCTCCTGCTTATCCTCAAGCCACCTAACTTTCAGTTGTTGGTGAATCATTTTATTCTGAATGTAGATTGCAGGCTGTTACTAAGCAACGGTAACGTTACAAATGACATTGATGTCGAGCACAGACAGGTGTGGGGATGTTCGTTAGCCGTCAGTGTGCCGAGTCAAACTTAGCTTAGCTCTTACTGCGTTTTTCCCACCCCTGGGAGACGTGTGGGGTTTCCTCCCACGTTCTAAAAATAGGCGGTTTGGTGTATTTGTGCCCATATTGTGTGATTTTCAGTGTATGTGCGGTCATGGGTATTATCACCTATCTTGTGCCCTGTGCTTCCTGTGATAAGTGCCAGAGTCACCACAATCCTGTACTGTATAATACATTTGGGACAGATGGTTTTCAGCATTTGCCACCATATCACAAGTTCTAATGTGCTTAAGCCAAAGCAAAGAGTTTACTTCATTGACAATATGTCGACGTGTTGCAGAGTGTAATAAGTGGACGTAATAAGATTCTTAAATAAGCTCTAGCTATTGCGCCCCGCCTTAGCTTCTGACCGAGACCCTCCTGAAATTTGATTTCTGTTACCGTCCAGAATAGGAGCACGAGGTCGGATTTGACCTCAGCTTTGACCTTTTCGTCTTGCAATTTTCGTTAAAAAAATACAGGTTTCCCAACATACATCTCACACATCAGCAGTTCAGTTGACGTGTATGGATTACAAAACGGTAATAAGGTGGATGTCTTGACAATAATAACGAAAACTGAAAAAAGTCGACTTTTTGTCTTATAGTAAATACAACATTTCTGTTGTTATTTCTATTTTGTTTCTATTTTTGCCTAAACTATTTTTCATGTGACTTTGCATATTGCATATTTTCTAGTTTAGCTTTCACATTTTAAATGCAGACCACAAGCTACAAGTGATCCATTTTTGCTGCAATATCTTGGTGCTCCATTTGACACGCTACAAAGCTATGAATATGTAAGCAAAATACTTCAAGCAAATTTAGTAGCTAATACATATTATAAGGAGTGCAAATAATAGCAGTTTTAAGTGTTTTTGCACTAGTATCTTCATCTAACTGGTATATGAATAAGTATATTACACTGATATGTTACTTGTATGTCGTTCGACTGCCTTAACGTATTGTTTTTCATACGTGTAGGTGGAACTGCATCGTAGAGCTGGTGGAGGAGAAGAAGGGCCACCTGAACTCCATTCTGCGAATCCAGAATTACCTACTAGAGTGCACAGAGATCAAATCCCAGATCCATGAAAAGCGAAAAGCCATTGATGCCACGCAGTACGTGGGAAGTGACCTCGGAGGGGTGCTCGCCCTGCAGCGCAAGCTCTCCACCATGGAGGGCGCTCTGTCGATCCTGGAACCGAAGCTCATCTGCTTGCAGCAGGAAGCAGAAGAGCTTGCCGTGACCCACCCCGACCAGGCAATGGAGGTGCTGGTACAATTTGAAGAAATTAGCGTGGAGTGGGAAGAGCTGAAATGCACGCTGCAGGGCTGTGAGGACTCACTGACAGTGGCTAGCCGGCTCCAGCAGTTCATTCAGGACCTTGATGGCTTCCTGACCTGGCTCGTGCAAACGCAGACGGTGGTTGCCTCGGAGGAATTGCCGAACTCTCTGGAGGAAGCGGAGCGGCTCATAAACCGGCACGCGGCCCTCAAGGAGGAGATTGGCCGCTACGAGGAGGACTACGAGCGCCTTCAGGCCGTCAGTGACCTGCTGGAGACTGAGGAGGCGCCGCTACCCTACGTTGCCCTGCAGCAGTGGCTCCAGAAGCTAGATGTCGGCTGGAACAAACTGCTGGAGATGTGGGAGAGCCGTCGGGAGGTGCTCGTGCAGGCACACGTCTTCCACCTCTTCCTGAGGGACGTCAAGCAGGCCGAGTCATTATTAAATAACCAGGTAAGAATTCCTTCAGGAAGTGTAAAGGAACCATGTAGGTCAGACGTTCCTTCAGGAGTGGCATTGTGTGGTCAGATGCAGTAGGCAGAGTAAAGGCTTAATAGAAGCGTCCTGTAATCTCCATTCTGCAAGAAAACCTTTTTGTCCAGTGAGCATAATTCACAAGATAAGACCATATATGTACTGTAATATTTAAAAATATTTCAAAGTCTCTAGGTGGGAGGTTATATTGTTATGCAAATATTCCAATTTTCCTTTGTTAAACAAATCATGTTATAATCATTCCTGCCAGTTAGCTAACTGGAAGCCAGTTTTATTTGCAGGCAGGTTAGGGTTATCCTAGTTAAGGATGATAGTTTAATTTAGTTGTCTTGATTAATATTACTATAACATCGATTTTGGCGGAATATTAGCCATTGGCTTGCTCGGAGATTAACTGGAGAGGCAGGACGTCAGAGCTCAGTCTCCATCTTCACCCAGGTGGAGTCAGGTGGTTGATGAACTCAGTATTGAGGAATTCTTGCTTGAATTGACCACGCAAAGCATTTGTGGTATGGTAGTGCACAGTCACTCGGATGTTGTAAAATCTTTGATATTTAACCTTTTTTTGTCCTGCCAGCCAATATAGATGTTGACATTTAGATGGTTAACATGTTTTAGCATAAAAGGTAAACATTCACTAAGGGCAAATCAATGATAACGTTATCATTTTTATCTTGTTAATCCTGTCCATAAATTACATTGATATTCCAATCTTCCTTTAACCAAGTCCAAAGATGTTAAACCCATATGAGAAAACCTCAAGGTAACTTGAATTTCTAGATATGTGACGTGGTTGGGACTCCTGGAGAATGCCTTACTGTAATAGGGTTTGGAAGACACTGAAAATCTGTCAGTAGTCTCAGTGATTAATGAGTGGCCCAAAGGACAAAGTAACAAAGTAAAAGAAAATGCATGTGAGGAGGTGGAGTCAGGGAAACACTTGTACTCCCCCAAACTTGAGGTTCCTGCACTTTTGTATTCTTAGCAGAATGTTTAAGAATGTGTGATTGTGTGATGTGTCTCAGTAAATAATACTTTTCAACTTTAGTATCCAGTCATCCATCCATTCATTCTCCACCACTTTATCTGAGTCCGGGTTACGGGGGCAGTAGTCTAATCAGAGATGCCCAGACCTCCTTCTCCCCGGCCACCGCCTCCAGCTCCCCCCGGGGGAACACCGAGGTGTTTCCAGGCCCGTCGAGAGATATAATCTCTCCAGCATGTCCTGGGTCGGCTCCAGCTCTCCTCCCAGTTGGACATGCCCAAAACACCTTCCCTGGGAGGCGTCCAGGAGGCATCCTAGACAGACGCCCGAAACACCTCAGCTGTCTCCTTTTGCCGTGGAGGAACAGCGGCTCTACGCTGAGGCCCTCCTGAATGTCTAAGATCCTAACACAATCTCTAAGGCTGAGCCCAGACACCCTGCAGTCTTAAGAACTGTTTGGGGACTTTACTGAGAAAAAGGAATTCCATAGGACAACATGTACGATATATTACGCTGCTCCGTGTAATGGTGTTATTCTATCAACACCTCTTATTTAATTCCCTTCCTTTGCCCTGTCTGCTATAGTATTACTCAGTGTATGTCACCACTTCAATGCTGGGTAGATTCTGAAGAACTGTTCTAATAGAATACAGCAATAAATCATTTTTAATAATGTGTAACTCTTGCAAATCTGTCTTTAGTCTGTTGGTTGGATTTCACGTTCTAGGTTTCAAGTTTTGCTCTGCTGTGTGCCAAGTTTTATTTTCTAATTCCTAATCTGCTGGAGTTCAGTCTTCTAGTTCACAGAAGTCCCGTCCTTGTTGGTGTCCAGTGTGTAGTTTCTCTTCTCTGTTTCCGCTGTTGATTCCTGGTTTCCCTCTCCTGTGTTCACCAGTCATCCGTGGTGCTTGAGTCCTCCCTTACGTATTCTGTTCCCGAGCCATCCGGCCCGTCGACATCCTTAAGCATCATCAGTCCCATTTTCCTCTGGGGTCTTTCTGCAACACACCGAGAGGCTGATGCACATCAGGCATCACAGTCTTCCAAGTGACACCCGTTTCCGTTGCGTTCGTCGTTCGATGCTTAAGTCGATAAAATGAGCTGCACCAAGTTCGCTGAGTCCAGCAAAAATACTGGAAAAAAAAATTAGATGTGAAGCTAACAATGTATGTGAAGAACGGTACTAATGGGCTGGGCATTTTATTTCAGAAGAGCACTAGGTAGTCACCTGTTCACTTTCCAGTAGTCTTTCTTGAACCGTATTGAGTAATGGGATAACACACCTCAGTTCTTTGTCTTTCCAGGAGTCAGCCTTGGCTCATGTTGAGCTGCCCACTACTGTGGAGACAGTTGAAGCAGCCATAAAGAAGCACAAGGACTTTGCCACGACCATGGAGCTCAACCTGCATCGCATTAAGGCTGTCATCGAGGCTGGGGAGAGCCTGATAGGACAAGGAAACATCTACTGCGAACGAATAAAAGAGAGGATTGATACCCTCAGCAACAGGTGAGGGGAAGTCTGTGGTGTCACATTACCTGTCATTATTTACCACAGGGGAAAGACTATCATGCTCCCAGTGCATGTATTTTTCAGCACATATTACTTTTTATGGAAACATTTTTAATGTTCTTCGCTGTTCTCAATAGACATGGGTACAGAGTCATATTAGGGAACATTTGCATTATATCCAGGGTGGTCCCTCTGCCTTGTGTCCAGTGCTGCCTGAGGTGGGCTCAAGGGGTCCCCTGCAGTTCTGTACTGAACAAGCGGTTAGAAGGGAGATGAATGAAATAATGCAAGTTATTTAAAAGGGCCCCTATTGGCACGTTGGAATAGGCCCAACAATAATGATGACATTCTGGAGATATTTTTCAGTTTATGGGATGCTTTGTGCCTGAAGTCAAGGTTCAAATCAGGAAAGAGTTAAAGGCAGAAAAATTGTGTCTGCAATTTATGATTGCAGTGCTGTAACACGGAGTACAAATGTTTCTTGTGATTTTTAGTAAAACTAATTATCCCCCATCTCAGTATCAAAAATCCTCTTAACTTTAATCCAAGGCAATGCTTTTGGAAACACAGCCAGGCTTTGCCCAGTCATTTAAGGAGCGTACCATACTACAGCTTATAGTCCCTATAGACACAAAAGTACTAATTCACAAGACAAAATTAGTTATTTCTTTGACCTTGTTTACACATCATGATAAGGATATTGACCCCCCCCATTACAAAGGTTCAGCAGAAAGGTACACAATCAGAATTGATAATGATGCTTTATTGACCCCCCCCCCATTACAAAGGTTCAGCAGAAAGGTACGCAATGAAAATTGATAATGATGGTTTATTGACCCCCCCACCCATTACAAAGGTTCAGCAGAAAGGTACACAATAAGAATTGATAATCATACTTTATTGACCCCCCCCCCATTACAAAGGTTCAGCAGAAAGGTACACAATGAGAATTAATAATGATGCTTTATTAGCATTGTTGACACAAACTAGTGCTATGAAAACGTACCTACTCAACCCCCCAAGACTTCTTCTATTTCTGCATATTTTTCACGATAAATACAAGTAATTTCAGATCTTCTTACAATGGTAATACAAGCAAGGGCAACATGATGAAACAAGTTATTTTTTTAATGATCATTTAATTTATTGAAGGAGTAAGCTCATCCAATAATTACTATACATTGGGTGGTGATGTGGCTATATGGGTTTGGCATCTGTGCCTGTGACTGAAAAATCCAAGGTTCAAGTCTCACAGCTGGCAAAAGTGTCCATATCACCATTAGGCCCTTGACCAAGGCCCTTAACCCCAGTTGCTCCAGGGGTAGACTGACCCTTAGCTCTCAGCTTGGAGAGCAAGATGGGAAAATATGAAAACTACAAATTTTCCTCATGGGGATGAATAACGTAATGGTTGTTGTTATTATTATCATCATCATCATCATCATCATCACCACCACCACCAATGTGGAAAAAGGAAGTTTGCTTTCAGATGTCAACCAGCATTTCTTTTAATTACAGCATGCTGCCTGTTTACATCCTTTAGCCTTCTTCATGTTGCTGAAAAGATGCAATTTAACTAATGCTTAGATTCAGCAGGGCTGGCAGTAATCAAACCTGGGCATGTGTAGTCTAATTAAACCCAATTATTAATTAAATTTGGTTTCTTGGCTCATTGTAATGATCAATCAGTTACTTCACGGGGGTCAGTTTGTGTTTGATAACTTTTTCCCTTTTTGTCTGAAGATCTGAAACACATGGAAGCATATTAGGGCCCCTGATTAAAAAAATATAATAATATAGAATTTTTTAATTAGTGGCCCTAATATACTTCCATAGAAACAATTAAGTATGACCAATATGCAAAAATAGAAAAAATCAGGAACGATCAGGAAATATGGGGCAAATACTTTTTCACATACTCCCTATGCGTAGGATGACTGCTCTGCATTATCCTTAAATGTCATAATTCTTCATGGCTATAAAGGTAACAGAAATGGGTGGCAATTGGTCAATCCGTCTGGGCAATCTCCAGACTCCTGCATTATTGGTCAGCTGTTCATGTTGTTTATCAGTTGACCTTTTGTAGTGTGTAAGTTAGTCCTTCATCTTCTGCAACAACTTCCAAATCTCTGATTCATCCAACTTGGAATTCGTTGCTGGTGGAACAGACGCAAGCGATGAATCATGACTGAACACTTCTGCATGCCATGCTTAACATGCCAAGCGTTTTGTAACAGAGAAAACACACAACCTTCCAGGGACGCCACATTAGCATTAAGTACACATTAATCATTGCCCATTCTCTATAAATATATTACCCTTCACTATATTTATTGGGATCTTATTACTGCAAGCATGAAAATCTAAGGCAAAGGCATCATTGTACAACGTTAGAGACAGTGAACACAGGTAAAACATTTGATTGAAATCTTTGAATTAGGATAGTTAAGAATTCTAACAATGACCAGCATCCACAGAAAACGTACTTGTACTCTTAATTAGCGAATATGATTAAAGCGGTCGCTATCATTGAAACATCGCTTGATGCCTTTCTGGAGCACATTATCAGTGATGTTACCTGGGTTCATTGGATGTCTTTGGTCTTAAGAACATCATGCACCTTCTCCCAGGCGACCCGACCGTAAGTGATCAGGTGCCTGTGCCCTGGCAGCAATCCACGGATCTGCTCTCTTCATCCAGAGGAGTGCAGACGAGTGGTGCAGTGCATTTCCACGTGTGCTGATTTTTGGAATTAATATATAGAATATATTTCAGAATTGTATAGAGCTCTTCGTAAAGTTCTATAAAGGGCTCAAATTGATTGAATTATCATCCATTTGCACAGGGGCGCACAGAATCGCAGCCTGGCTCAGCAATGGCTCATCAAGCTGAATGACCAGTGGGAGCTACAGAGGTTTCTTCAAGACTGCCATGAGGTGGGCCCTTTTAAACTATAGTTATATGTTCTCCTGCAGTTCAGTATTCTCCACGTCTTAATGGATATGGCAAGGACTTGTAAATGTTAATGGCTTTCTGTAAACTATGCCCATTACCTTCAAAAGCATCGCAGCGCCAAATATAGAAAACAATGTTAAAATTGGAAGCTGTTTATTTTGACAGCCATGTTACCTGCCAGAAGGGAGTGTCGCACTAGTGAAGCACTGGACACATTTTTACATCGAAAGCTGGCATGAGCATCCTGCAGAGGTGCATTCCAGCTTTGAAAGGGAATTCATAAATTGTTTAATTAATCGTGCTTCACACAGTGAATGATATGGCAGGATAAGAAGCACGTATTCATAGTGAAATGTCGATTTGCTCTTTCATCATCACATGTTTTGAATTCACATTTCATTTTCTGTTTAAAGCAACCATCAACAGATCAGTTAAAATGTATTTATTCACAATTAATTTGGCATTACCTGCCATTCTCAGTGGCTCTCAACATTTACTAGCTACTGACCTATTTCGATATTCACATACTGATTCGTCTACAGTTGTGCCTCAGACATCCATAAAAAATCTCTTTTCCTTTGAGTTCCAAGTCTAACGAGTAAGTGAAACTGTATTTACGTATATGAACAAGAGCTATTGAGGTTAGTGTGATGCCGTTTCCTATCATTTTCTGATGCATACTTGAATAATAATTATTGGTGTTATTATTATTATTATTATTATTATTAATAATAATAATATGACTAAGACAATTTTTCAGTCCTTCTCCTAGAAAGTCCATAATAAATTAAAAGTTCCGATAGTGCATCTGACATTAACCTTTATGTTTCAGTGTTTCCCTATTATTGATAAGCCATATTGTCATTATGTTGTAAAACAGAACCAAGCACTGTCATATTTGAATAGAATCCAAGTAAATCTGAAAATGAAAAGTCACATTATTGAATGCATGAAAATAAATTAGAGTAAAAATGATTATGTGGCTAACTTTCTTTGCCATATGCCTAAGAATCGCTAGTAATGCACTAGTTTGGGTATAATGATTTAGAAATAGGGGCACGTAGCACTGCTGCTTTTGCCCGCAATCTTTTATTTAGTGCAAATTTGTTATTGACAAAAACAACTAATGCAAAATTAATGTATTTACTTGTTCAGTGGATGCGATGCTTCAGTCTGACTCATGTATTTGACAAGCCATTGGTGGATACTCTCCTCTGGGGATGAAGCATATTTTTAATCAGCTGACAAGTTATGTAGCACTTATGGGGAATTCACTGTTAAAACTCCTCCGGTACACATGGGTAAGTCAGATAAATTGGATAGCTAAGCATCATAACAATGAAATGTGTACACTGTAGTCAGTTTTCAAACAAGGAACTTTAATAAAGTCTGCCATTGTCTGTAAGTTACATTCACCGAGTTTACATATAACAAAACTGGAAATGCTGGTCATACCCAAGAGTGCCCACTTCGGCAACTCAATTTAACTCAAAATCTCTACTTTGGCAGCTGATAGTCATCTTTCTGTTTTGCCGTTTTCAGGTTCAGTCTAAGCTGACCATTGTTGAAGAACAGTAAATAGTAGTAGATTTTATAGCTGTACTCTGCTTTTGTGAGGGTTTTGTGAAGAGAGGTTGGGCATAAAATACAAAACATATGAAGGAGGCACAGTGTGACATTCTTTAAATAGGCTTTCTTTTTGCGTGTCCCTTCAGTCTTTTGAGTCCACTGTAATGAACACTCCATTAATCTGGTCTTTTCATTTTGAATGGCAATATCAGTACCAAAATAGATGCAACCAAGGGGGTCCGTCATTTTACAAATCCAATGGTCCTTAAGCTGTGAACAGTTGGTGGTCATGCTAAAAATTTATGAGAATTACGTGAAGCCTTCTGAGCGCTGATGTACCAGCTGATAACAAAAGGTCACATCTCCTACATCTGTGTGATTTCACATTTGATCCATCCATCCATCCATCCATCCATCCATCCATCCATCCATCCATCCATCCATCCATCCATCTGTCCATCCACCTTCCAGCCAGCAGTCCATTATAATGTTCTTTGGGGTGGTCTGGAGCCTGTGCCCCTCAGCATAAGCCACATTAAAATATATTGTCTTAGAAAGGACAGGGACACCCAGAGTTGTGGGCACAACCCCCCGAAAGACTTAACATCCAGGGCAGGTGGACGTAGGGGCCTGACCAGTTGGCGTTGCACGTTCCTTCTACATTCCGCACATAGTTCTGTGGAATGTGATCCCCATTTGAGTCTATTATTTTTATTAACTGTGCGAATGAATACCGTAGAACTTTCACCAAGTCATTTAAAAGGACCTCCACTACACCCATGATACCAAAGTAGGTGAGTAACTCATTAGTATGATACAGTGTTATAATTATATATACATGTACAGGTGGGAGGATCAGTACCGATTCATTGAAATAACAATAATAAATTCTATGATCCTCATTTCTCACGCCACCGGGGGTCACTCTGACATTGCAATCTTTTTAATTTTATCGTAGGGGGCGCTATGCTCCATAAGCTCAGTCCCTTTCTCACTACATTAACGTATTGTTCCTTGACACAAATTAAGTGAAGAGTAGCTTTCTTCATCGACTTTAGGGTTCAGATAGAATAATATTTAAACAGTCAAAAACTAGACTGTTGGGTGATTACTGCAATAGTTAGTAATATCATGTAAGCATGCACTTCTGTGCATATTTTTATTTGTTTTATTATTGAAAAAAATACACGAAACACAGGAATGAATTGGGTTGCCCCCCAAGCCCTTACAGTGCTGTTTTAAATGAACAAATTTAAAAATAAGTTTCTGCTTATTGTAGTTCACAAAAGCCCTGACAAATAACACGCAGCTAGTACATGTTATGTCTTAGTAATAAACAAATACTTTGAAGTGATTGAGGACTGTCTTAGTTTAAATCTTTTTTCCAAAGACCGAGACAGTTATCCTCACACTGGTTTGAAAGCTTTACTAAAGTGACTAATCTGCTTAACGTAGAACGAATGAAAAACAGGTAGAGTTATAATACACTGTGATTTTCATGTATCCTGGGGGAGAGAGAGAGAGAGAGAGAGAGAGAGACAAAAACGAATGTGGTCACCACAATAGCCAACTTTTATTCACATACCCCAAGAACTGCTTTATGGAATAGTTACAGGTGGTGTCTCAAATTTGCCCATAGTGTGTGACTGTATGTCATGCAATGGAATGGCATCCCTGTCTGGGATGTACCCCTGTTTTGTGTCCCATGCTGCCTGAGGATTATTGGCTGGAAGATGGATGGCTAAAAGTACTTTTGCATTGCATTCCAGAGGACTGAGAAACAAGACCATAGCAACAAATACTGCTAATTACTAATGAACATACGGCATCACCTTTACCTGCTGCAATGCTTTACAGTATTCAGATTCGTGACCATCTCTCTCATTATACTGAATTCCAAATCATTTATTTAAATTTAGTCTTTTGTCATATTTTTATTCCAAAGCACTGAAACACCAAAGTTTACATACATGAAAAAAATTGCCCTAAAAAGGACGTGTTTAGAATTTGAACGTTTTTGTGGATGTGTAATACTTGTGAATTATTAAAATAACTTCAGCTTTTTCTGGACACGAATTCCACAGTTAAGGGTTGCTGTGAAAATTAAGACTAAAAGCATTTCTAATATAGAAATGAAGTTGAAAAATGTAGAAATTAGGTACGGGTGCAAAATGATATGCAAGTATTTGGATACCCCAGTGGGCACTGTTCAGTCATCTAGGAGTAGTAGGTACATCAAAGCACCCGGACACGCTCTGTGTGAAAAAGAAGGAGGCTTGTGAGAGGACTTGAAGGGAAACCAGTAATTATTCATAAGGCTACAAAGTTGAGTAGCTTAAAGCAGAATAAAGCGAACCACAAAACATATCGCTTGACTCTGGGTGCCGTCCTCGTTGAGTTGCACATACCCAGGTGCCTCTGTCCAAGTTGCATCATTCCCGACGCTCCCTGAGCTGTTCCTGGTTTGTCTCTGTTCACGTCTTCCTTGCTATGCCGTCTGTAGGCGTTCTCTCCACCCTGTGTTATCGGGCTGTGACAAGGATGGCTCTGAAAAATATTAAAATATGCTGATTGCATAGAAATGTAGCTTGTTCAATATTCCTCATTAAAATGATCACAGAAAACATATTTTAATTCATTAAAATGAATTTGTCAAGAGTTTGGAATATTTTAATAAGGACCTAGCAAAACCATCGAATTGACTGAAAACTTCTGTACATAGAATTTGCAGATCTGACTTGTTACTGGTCACTTAAACATCTATCCAACCAACCATCCATCCATTTTTCAGCAGCTTATCCTGGTTAGGCTTGCTTAGTTGTGTTAAATCATTTATTGTGATTATTAAGCAGCATTCACTTATGTGTGTGTAATTGGATTTTGAGCAGTCTACTTGCCCACTAGAGGGCACTATACTTTAAGACAGTTTGTAATGTCGGGTGTGAGGTTTTGCATAGTATTTTGAGTTATACGAATGCATTCAACGCATTATGGGTTGTGCATAGTCTAAATTAGATCTTTGCTGCCTTAGTACTCAGCATACACCATTGCTATGGCTTTTCATGTAAGTTTTACTTCACTTTACAATCCTCTAACTTGTCAGTCTTGCCACTTCATCCAGTATGAGGAGGAGATGCAACTTCTGCAATCATAATATGATTTTATATTTAGATTCTCTAAGTTATACTTCATGTATTTTAGGTATTTTCTATGTACATAAAAAAATTAATGTATGAAGGTTTTTTTTTTTGTTCCAGTAGTCTGTATAGTTGTGGCCTCCTTAGTGTATACGTAGGTATGGTGCTGGCTCACAGCATGAAGAAAAGGCAACTTGTCATGTATTGTATGTATTTTGACTAATTCACTTAATTCCTTAAAATTTCATGACATACTTTAGTATTGGTTTCAGCAAACAAAGAAATGCTTAATCTTCTGGCACGCCATGCAACACGAATAGTATTGTAACTTTGGAAAGATTGTGCAAGAAACTGCGTTTATTTAGGAGGGAGAGCCACGTGGACTCGGAGGAAATTGGTGCTTCCGTTGAAAGGGAAATCACAGGCATTGATCGTCTACAAGGTTATGGAGAGGAATTTAAGAGGTGGAGGAGTAGAAAAGTAGGACCAAAACCCAACCAAAGTCATATTTTCATATTACTGAGTGACCACAATTCAAACCAGGCTAATAGAGTTCAATTCAATTCCAAATCTTTTGCAGTATCATAAATATCTAAATCTTAATTTCAGCATCAGAATGACTTTTAAAAAAAAAAAAATAAAAAAATTGAATTGAATAATAGAGTAGCAGTAGCTACTGTATGCTATCGTGACAAAATCTACATGTGGCATTTATTATAGGTCTACTGTAAAGTTAGTATATGGTTATTAAAGCGATAAATGTAGACCTTCTATGTGGACTGATGCTACGTCAGTCTGAAAGCCATTCTCTCAGTGCACCTCTCCGGACAGCCCACCTGGTAACGCACCTAGTAGCCTAATTCTCGAAACATTACGACTTTATTCTCAGTCATTTCAAGTTTATTCTTATTTTGACCCTATTATGAAAATCTATTTCTTTTTTATAAGTCAGTGGCCCTAATACGCTTCAATATTACGGAGACCCACGGTAGTCAATGACAACAGTGCCATGATTTAATATAGAAGCATCTGATTCCTGCAAGACATCTGGAATTGATAGTTTCTGTTGTAACTCATTATAATTAAAGTGAGACTGTAGGTACCCTTAAACCTTAAAGAATGGGCTGATAATGTGCAGTTAATTCATGCCCGTTTAAGTCTAACTTAATGCAGTAAAGCACGATTTATTAAATTATCATTTTACACAGCCACCATTTTCTTGTCAGTGTTGCCTGGTTTAAAGGAAGTTTAAATACTGCTTTATAGTGCAATGACTATACCGTACGCATGGATCAGTGCTTGCTTACAAGGATGTGTCATGAACACCACTGATAACTAAGATCATTTTCCGGACACGATACTTTATGGTTATTTGGTGATGACCCTTTTCAGAGTTTTGAAGATTCTTTGTTTGGGTCCCCAACTGATCTACAAGTACACCTGTCGATCATCTGCATCTCAGTCTGTGAGGCTGTTTTTTTACCCAGAGGCTCGACTGATGGGCGCAGATGGAAAATCGGGCAACTAGCGATCAAGATCTGCTCCGTGTGGGTCGATCCACCATCACAAAAGACTAAGCCCTATAAGCACCCTGTAAAATCTATGGTTGGGCTGCTTTTGCTAAGGGAGGGACAACCCTAGATAATCAGTCACACGAGATCCAGAGCCAACAGTTAGAAGTACGGTGCCAGCCGGAAGCTGTTTCACAGCTAATTGACAGTGTGAGATTTGTGCAAATGCCACCTGCTCACTCCCTAGCTGTCTCTGCAAATGTTACCTCAGAAGATTTCCTGGCCTTGTATTCACTTTGTTCCTGTCACAATCCCACTATTATTACACCTAAACAGAATGTTGGCCATCCAGTTCCTAGTAAGAGAATTTCATCACATTATTGACTGATGACTAATTCTCTTGCATACTCCCTATGTTACTCCTTTATTTTGAGTTCTGGTAATAAAAAATGATTTTGGTGTAACTTATTATACTGAAGGTAAAGTTGCTATAATCTTGTAAGAAAAACGAATAAATGAACAGGTGGTTCCAGTAATTAGCTTTAGGTCAGGGCAGTGAGTCTGCTGGTTCAGCTTGAGTTCTGTCATATTAATTATCCATTAGATTGCTTTACACATTCCAGTTGCTTGCTTTGTTAATCTTGTGACTTACTGTATGGTCATGCTGTATTCCACTCCAGAATATCTGTTATATCCACCATCATAGGCCTGTCCTCATAATTTGCTGTAAACCTAAATTAGGTCAGACATCTCCCAAGGTCTCTGGTGCTTATTGGCAGTTAACATTAATCTTACAGCATTGTTCTTGATGGTCAGGACTTTGTGCCTTTTTAATTTTCCTCAGGTCATTTACCTCAAGTACTCTGCGTCATTTTGATAATGTTCCAGACTCAGGTTTCTCACAACCGTCTCTGTTAGCTTGATTCTCTGAACTTATGGCCGAGTTCACTAATTTCAGTGAGCTGATGATTATCTATTTCTACATATGGGTCCTTTTCAGAGCTAATGTACAACTATACATTTTGGTCATCTGAACCTCAAGGCTATCCTTTACCCTAAATGACAGGGACACTCGGTCACCACAGATCAAAAGCCGGAAACCTTAAGATCAAATAGTGATTCACATGAATTAATCCAGTGTCAAAATTTGGACTGAAAACTGTTTTCCTTAATTCTACAGCCTGACGACCCTTTGCTATTAAATTATGCTATGCATACATTTTTCTTTGATTGACAAAAGATGTTCATCTTTTCAGATGTTCAGAGTGATGGGAAATTAATTATTTGCAGTTCTAGATTTCTGCTGAAAACCAGAAAATCGTGAGTGCTGTGGTAGCCTTTAAAATTTTCTTCCACCTTATAAAAGCCATCAAAAGAGCTTCAAATTGTGTGTAGGAAGTAGTAGGTTCATACGAATTATCTTATATGTATGCCACTCCCATATAGACCTACATACCTGAGATGTACGTACTGTAAATATGGCATGAGTATTATATGTTTTGCTTAATAATGTTAATTTTGTGTGGTGACTTTTTTTGTATACTTTGTTTAGTAGACACTTACCCCAAAGTGACATACAAAGTGAGTAAACCTTGGCATCAGAGAACAGGGTCATGCATCGTCTGACACCCCTAGAGGCCTCAAGGGCCTCGAACCCACCAAATTCTGGACACGGGTACGGATTTATAACCTGCTTAACTGCACACCATGATTAGTTGGTTAGTATTTGAGCCACTGTATTGAAAACCCACATTTGTAAAGGTTTCCTATAACATATACAACATGCAATGTGGGAAAAGAAAGTTTACGTTTTATTATATCACCACAGGCATAGAAATCCACAACATAATTTTCAGTTTGTTCACCAACTTTATTAAAACTTGACAGGAAGTGAGAATAGAATAGACATACTTTATTAATCCCTAAGGGGAAGTTGAGTACTTTTCACATATCCCATCATGCTCTTCATATACAGGCAAGAGCTGGTTTTTGGACAGAGCCCAGGGTCAGCCAGCATCCAGCACATCTGGAGCAACTGGGGTTAAGGGCCTTGCTCAAGGGCCCAGCAGTGACATGGTTACTCTGCTGGCTATGGGATTTGAACCAACAGCCTTCTGGATGCAGACACAGAGTCCTTACCTGTCCCGAGAAACAGAGCCACACACTTCCCCCCCGCCCCCCCCCCCCCCCCCACAACCCCCCCCGGGAGCCCCCCCCCCCCCCACAGGACGACCACCACCACCTACAAAACCCCCCAGGAGCTCCACAGGACGACCACCACCACCACCACCTACAAGACCCCCCCCACAGGACGACCACCACCCCTACAAGACCACTACCACCACCAAACATTTGTTGCATCCGTCACAGGTCCTGCTTCCTCCGCCCCGGTGATCGTACCGCGTTTCTTACTGCAGTTCCTACAGCAGCGAAGCTCTACGTGAAGGAGAAGCGAAGCGAAGCCCAGGAGAAGGTCCACGGCGAAGAGGCGTCGGCGCCTCCAGCTCACTGCTGACTAAGCGGCCGAAAAGACATGAAAGAATAACAGCAAGGAGTCGCGTCCACAGCTGTGCGTGTTAACGGCCGAACGTTACACGAGCGTTACACGAACGTTACACAGCGACCGAAAAGGCAGCCGCTGCGGTCCGCGGTGTGTGTGTGTGCGTGCGCGCGCGCGCGGCGGCAGTCCGCTATCCGCGTCACGAGCACGCCCAGGGTGGACCACGCACCTTCCGGGAGCCGCTCCGGGTGTTCGAGCGCAAGCCGGCGCTCCCGACGATCACGCACGCACCGGGCCGGAGTCAGCAACGAGCCCAGGAAAGCCACGAGCCAGGCTGCCTTATTTAGACCGAGGCTACGGCAATTAATGGGAGCCGCTGCTATTGGGTCGCCGAGTGAAGAGGAAGAAACAAGAAACATTGTAGCGAGTCTCCGAGCCGCTGATTGGCTGCGGCAGGAGGCGGGGAGGAGCCAAACGGTGCGGTCGTGGGCCGTTATAAAGTCACGAGGCGGAAACGGCACGAGACGGTGGACAAAAAAAAAAAAAAACCTCTAACGGCTGACCTTTCTTTAAAATCGCATTACACTTAAAACTATTGTTTGAAAGTGATTTAAATTGCCAAGCTGACGAGTTTTAAAACATTGCGTTCATTTGTAATAGGTTGAAAAACAGACTTCATATATTAACTGCCGTGAAACTTTTCACATTATTTTAAGGAAAGGGTAAGAATGCTAAGCTAAATATGAGTTGTGTATCAGGCCTCACAGCCGTATCAGCTGACTGTTGACAATATTTTAAATATAAATCAGCATATTCCAGACCATGCCACTGACTTTGAGCCCTCCAGTTCCCCTTTAGAAAGCCTTATTTTGCGTAGAAGAGTTTTCCATTGAAATAGCAAGCAGAGTCAACATTAATGCAACCCAATGTTAGAGGGAAAAGTGGCGTCAGTTCAAATTAATCCGATACATCTAGCCACCAAAGAAAACGTGAAGGAACGCTGTGTTTCGGGCACATAGTAAAATAAAAGACCTCCTTAGTTATGAAGGTGAAGAGTTTTTACAAACGTCAACCTTAGATATTCCTCGTCTTCACCTCATCTTTGATTCCTGAGCCCCAGTAGTGATTCATGGCGAAGGCTTTCGATCCTTAGGGAATGAAAGTAACTATTCAGCATGGTGCCTGGTTCTATGGGAGAAAGAGGCGACTGCTGCAGCGCCGATGATGATGATGATGAAGATGAAGAGGTTGTGCAGTTGACTAGGCCGAGATTGAGATGACAAACCCTGAACCCCGCCAAACCCCCAGACTCGCTTCATGTAATCTTTGTTCCCATGTGTTTTTTTGATACAACTGACAAGAGACGGTAGATTACAGGCACGTCGAGCTGATGATGAAAGGTGAATTTGTAAGATTTTGATTTTTCCACAGTCCTCGTAAAATCAAGTTTTTTATTGCACATGTTAAGTGAACAATTGCACAAACTAAGCAAACATAGCAGTCATTTTGACAGGCTAGTCTAAACTGTGTTCTCGGCCACTAGCTGCCTCAGCACAGTAAAGTCATAATCAACAAGGATTGAACAGGCAACATATTGAAATCAACCCAAATCAAAAGCTTTAAATTATTGTTTTAATTCTCCTTTTTAGTCCCACTTCACAAACAAAAAAATCTGCCACAGACATTCTCAAAAATATAATAGTTACAAAAAACATTTGTAATTAACCACGCACGCACATTTATCTGATTCTGGCCAGCCCAGCAAAGGGCTCAGGAGCCTATGCAAGGCAGTATAGGGCATAAGCTTGGGGTACACCCTGGATGTACCTGGCGTGAACTCAGCAGAACTGGCAAAGAAGGCTCAACAGAGACTTTACTTCCTGAGAGTTCTCAGGAAAAACAACAT